>JAXBDA010000031.1:0-155230 GCA_036023075.1 Gaultheria prostrata | reverse complement strand
CTTCTAGTACGTGATACTAACTTAAGCATCGGAGGGCCTTTGCCACGAAGGGCAAAGGTGCTCTAACGGCTCTCTGTCTTGCAGGTTTAGGGGCGTTATACAGATCCCAGAATTTTGCCCTCTACAAATTCCAATTCTTTTCGGTTGCAATAGAACTCCTAAACTATACTCTAGTATCTTTGATAAACTTGATTTTATAGAGCTTTTACACCTATGCATCAATGTTTTAGTATTTTCTATGATCATGTCAAATACACTTGCTTATTAAAAAAATGGTCTTATTTAGTGCCTCTAGCATTCCTCTCTTATTAGACTACCATTAGACAGAGAATAATATGTATATAAATGATAAATAAGTTTGGATATTGATAAATATTTCACGGATATCAAATATATATATATATATAGAGTAAGCTTCCAGTCCGGACGTCCGGATTTTACCACTATTTTTTCGTCACTTTTGTATAGCGTTTTTTATCAAAAACTGCTCCGATCAATCCTTTACGAGTAATTTTTTTTTTTTTTACGAATCATCGCATTGGACCTTAAAAACACGTTTTAAACACATCTAACGGTTCGGATCGTCGAAATTTGGTCCAAAACCATGAAGTTCGAACGGTGTCCGGATTTTATTGGTTTGGATGGGAAGCTTACTGTATATATATATATATCAATACACTTATCTCAAAAATCGATATACTTTTTACACGTTATTCTCAACCCCAAGGGCGGAGGTTGGCATTTTCCTTAAAAAAATAATACATGCAATTTCTAATGGGGAAATGATCAACTAAACTGTATAATTGAATATTGTACCTAGGTGCATAGCATTCATCCCTAATCCGTGATGTATGTTCTTGAAATTTGTCATTTGAAAGAGAGAGAGAAGGCGTGATGAGTTTGGTCGTTAATATCGGGGAGAGGTTTGACTTTACCTTAATAAAGTGGGTCCCCCAATAATATACACATAGTCGTCACGGCCAGGCAGCCTCAACGAAGCACAGCCGCCAAGGATATTTCAGGCAAGTTATAGTAATATTTTACTCTTTCGGTTTCAATTTATTTGTTTAATTTTGAGAACTCAATTATTTGATTAGTGAATACAATAATCCCGCCTAGAAATATTTAACTTTTTGTATCTGCCCTTTCACTTTTTTGAAAAGTTATTTTATTTTTAAAGAGTATGGGTAAAAAGGTAATTTTACTTATTCAGAAATCAAATGACAGATATTTTAAGACGTCCAAAAATCTAAATGTATGTGGACTAAAAAATTAATTGAGACGAAGGGAGTATTATGATCTTGTGAATATTAAAAAACAGAATTGTTCTTGAAATATGTTTTTATAACAACTACTCTCTTAGTTCCATTTTAAATGCTCCATACGAAAAGTCTTGTTAATTTGACTTTTAATAATAAAGTATTTCTGAAATAATTTTTCAAATTTTTTTTCCATCATTTGAAAGTACTTACTGAGATCTTTTGAACATTGTAAAAATAATTCTAAACAAATTCTGAAAGTACTTATTTTTTGAGGTCAAAGTTCCACCGTCTCCGGTAGAAAGTATTTAAAATAGGACGAACGGAGAGAGTATTTTGTTAGAAAATGCTACAAAGAACATTTTCATTTCAAAAGATGTTGAACGTATAATATGAAAAAAAATTGGTAGAGATTTTTGCAATTCATTTACCGACATAGAAAATAGTACGTATATCATAGTATTACATTAAAATTTATTAGATTTCACTTTCGTGTGTGGGGCTAAAAAGTTAGTTTAGCTAGGTTAATGGTGTGAAACTAGCGCATTTGCGGGGTTTGGGCAATGTCTGATATACACGAAATTAAGTGACGAAACTATGAGGGGCAGGCAGGCAGGCAGGTCCATGTTCTTCATGTACCGGCCAATCGCAGAAGAAATTAAAGAGAAAATGCAATTCTCATCTCATCACGATCGATCGAACCGTTGAATTCTGCTGAAACAAAGGTGTTCAAAATCATCTTTTTCTTCTTTTGCGAATAGAGGGAGGTGTTCACGGGAACAGGAATTAACTAAACCGGATGAACCCCTCAGTACACCCTATCCCAGAAATCGGATCGAATAACCCACCACCAGATTGAACTTAGAATTGCCATTAATTCACTAATACTACAAGGAATCATTTGGAGAGACAAAATGACAAGAAATTAAGGAAAGCGAGGTTTTATGTACTTGCATGTTCAAACATTTTTAAATTATATATATATCTTGTTAAAATAGAAAAATTAGCATGATCAGAATTGCACGATTGCTACGTTTATGGCTAGCTAGCTAGCTAACATGCATGGTTCATCAAATTCAAAACTTTTTAGGTATCCTGTAAACCCCTTATATAAGATACCCAATAGAAAATTATTGTGTGCTTTTGTGGCGCGACCACCTAATGTTATAACACTATTCTCCCAGACATTTTATGTGGTACTGAAGACAAAATGTATGAGTTTAACCTAAATTGTGATGATGAAAGCAGATAAAAAAAAATGATGGAGAAGGATGTTAGGGCATCACGTGGTGATGCTGTGATGCCTCAGGACCACTTGATAATTAATTAATTAATTACTCACAAACAAGCCTTTGAATTCATTGAATTTTTGCTCAAAAAGGAGTAAATGTTTACGGAATTGTAATTACGATATTACCATAAAATATAAGCCAAACGAGACTCATTTTACATTCTCCTTGATTGCCCTTTCTCTTCTAAATCTATCAATAACTCCTCTCTCCTTTGTGTTAAAGATAATATGATAGTATAACACTATTCAAATAGGAATATATCTCGAAGAAAAGTTTAAATGAAAATCAAGGCGTGCTAGATTCTTAAAAAATAAATTTTTTTTTACCCAACAAAAGTAGTGTATTTTTTAATAGGGTCATCACTAGTAAAAAAAATTTGCTACGCCACTGCCTTCAACTTCCATTCAATCGCAACTTGTGTTCAAATCAAACTAAAAAACGTTTGTGATGGACTTGAATGGTAAAGAAATCAAACTTCAGCATATTTCAGAAGGTTGTTTAATTTTTAAACCAGATTTTTTTTATTTTTCTTTTGCGAATGAATTTTTAAACCAGCTATAAACAACTGTTATTAATCCGGGTCGACTTTTTTACGGCTATTACTGAGAGTCAAAGATTGATGTTCGATTTGTAGTAAAACAATTAAGGCCCCATTCCACTAACATAAAAAGCCAAAAGTCAGCTTTTTATGTTTTTCGAGACAGGTCATCCCCTCACAATACATCACATAAAAAACCACAAAAAGCCAATGCATTTTTCGAGCTCTCACATAAAAAAGCCAAAGAAACCAAGTTAGCGGCACAACCCCTAATTCTTGACACGCATGGATAGGCCCAGAGTCCAGACAAACGGGAGAATGTATATGAGTAGAACCTTGCTATTGGTACCGACCATGCACATATGGCGCCGGGGACCCCCTTGTGGATCCCAAATGGTCAATCCGAACCGTTGATTCATCTCAAAATCGAATTCTGAAGGGCCCCGCGGGAATCAATGCAATCGGACGGCCCCAAGTGCTCGATCTAAAATCACCCCATTTCGTTCAAACAAATTTGAATAAAATGGGGTGATTTTGAAATTCGATTTGGAGATGAATGAACGGCTCGGATTGACCGTTTAGGCCCACAAGGGGGTCCCGGCACCATCTGTGCATGGTCGGTACATAGTTAGTCTGTACCCATGGATTAACCGGTTTGAGAACTTAATTTTTGAATAGAAAACTCTAAAATCAACCCAGTGGGGCTGTAGTTAAGATTTAAAATGTATTATTAAAGTTTGTAAAAAGTATGTGAAGATATAGTAAAAAGGATTAAAAAAAAAAAGTACAATGGAGTGCGTGTTTTTTTGTCTTCTCATGTGTTTATTGTCAGTCCAGTGAGCTGACATAGAGGAACCACTGGGAGGCTTCATCTTTGTATTTTCAACTTTTGGCTTTTTAGATTATAGCCAAATTGTATTTTAAATTTGATAGAGTGTTAGAGAGAAATGTTTAGAATACATTTTGCAATAGGTACAGTGTTCGGGAGATATGTGCAGAATACATTTTGTAGGTCTTTTGTTAATGAAAATGGGGAAAGTCAAAAATGAGAAAAACTCCTCACAACCTACTTTTGGGCTTTGGCTTCTCCTCTCTTCTGTCAAATAACTAAAACACATTCTTACACAATGCATTTTCTATTTTTCAGCTAAACAACTAAAATGCAGGGTGCCTCACATTTTCAGGGGAGACTCGGTTTCGAGTCTTGCCAGTGGCAAGAGATTGTGGGGTTACACACTTATGCTCACTTGTACTTACGTAGTGCCCTGAATAATCACTCTCTTTTTTTTTCTTTTTCTTTTTTGGGTAAATAATAATCACTCCCCTTGCAGACCCAGCAGCATCCTATGCTTTCAATTGACGCCTCTACCTCGCCTAGTGCAAAATACTGCTACTAGCTTACAAATTTTCATTACCTAGATGCATTTAATGATTACTGTTTTCAAGGGTAATTAAAAAATCCCTTTCAAGTTTTAGCCTTTGAAAGTTCAAAAAAAGGTTATGCCTTGTGACCGTAAAACGTTGTAAGTAACGGTCGTCTTCTTGGTTACTAATACTACTAGTACTTTTTAAGGGTTTTATTTATTTATTAAATGTAGTTCAAATTTTTTCATGTGCAATATTCTATATATCTACATTTTTCTCTTGTCTTTATTATCCATCTATATATATCTACCTACTCCTATCCTCTCTATCTATATATTATAGAGATATAGTTTTCATATGTCAAGAAAATAGAAATATCTTGGTTGTAGTAGTACTCACCTTAATCTCTCTCCTTTAATTCTCTCTCACATTTTTCACATCAAGTACACCTGCTTATTGAACTAGAGTAGTGTCCGTTTCACGTACGGAAATATTAAAAAACATCAATGAAAATTTGTTTTCCTTTGTTCCATACATTGAACGGGCACAACATCACCACCTCAGATGTCAATTTAGGTCCAAATTCCTACTTCCTAAATAGAGTATAATGTTGGCAGTCGTCTAGTTTTTCGGAAGGGGGAAAAAAAATGTTGGCAGTAGTCCCATCCATTTTTTTCACTGTTACATCTACGTACGGACAAAAAGAAAAAGCTAGTAAGATGCAGTGGGGAGACAATTTTGCATATGTTAATTCTTCTTGATTCCACACTAAACTTTTGTGGCAATAAAGAAAAACTTGAAGTCCTTTTGGGAATTTTGTAGATTAATAATAGTGTAATAATTAAGAATGTGAAAAACATGTCTCTGACTCTGAGGAGATTAGTTTAGCTTAGCCATCGATCACTGTTGTTGGGTACGTCCACTAAAACCATATTACAACTATTAAATTCACTTGTGATGTACTTAATTGACGCATGCTTAATTGCCGTCACTAATTCAAAGTCTTTTAGTGCAACTTGTTTCATGTCAAACATGAGATTCATCGTCAGCACCACCCACCAGAAAAACTTACTAATTAGCTCCACTTTGATCATCTCAAATGACACAGAGGTACAGATGGAAAAACCCATTAATTTGCGCTTATGCCAAGTAACTTTATATACAGAATTTATCAAATGATCGAGGAGACCGACTGCATGTATGTATACATTTCTCCTAAACTCTCTTCTTCTTCTTCTTCTTTTTTTTATCGATTTTTTCCTAAACCGATTTAGTTAGGCAGATGCAAAAGTGATCATCTGTATATTCATACATGTGCATACATTTAAACATTATCCGAAACAGGCAAGCAATGTCAATTAGGGTAGGTAGAGCTTTTGGTTGACATCCTGATTTTTCCACTTTTGGCGATGTAGGGGAGTTTTAAAAATGTCCATTGCCTACAACTAAGGTACCACTTGCAGATTTCACGCTTGTCACAATTATTCGGACACAACACTGAATACAACTCCTCACATACACGTAAGTTTCACACACATTTATCATGCGGCACGGCACTCGGGTGTATGCATGTGAGGGGTTGTGTTTGTTTGGTGTTGTGTCCGAGTGATTGTGTTCCTAGCTAGCTAGCTATATAGCATGTCTCATAAATATATCTATGAACACTCCTTTCCTAACTTCTTTGAACTTATTAACACCTAATTCGATCCTTTAGGTTGTACTTCAAATTTCCTCCCCCTAATTACTACTCCCATATAGTACTATATTCATTTGATTATACTTCAAATTGCGTGACCGTTGAGAATCCAACCCAAGGACACATGCGCGCCAATAATTGGCATTTTTTATTACCTAAACAACTATGAGCTAGCAATGTTATTTTTTTAACATATTTCAAATATACTATCTCAGGTGAAGTGAAAGAGTTTGAACACTCAGAAACTGATTTATTATATTTAACAAAACAGGTCATTCTCATACAATATATCAACTCAAAAAGTTAACTAAGTGCACAACACCCACCCCATTTCCGACCTTAATTCGTGAATATGTTAAAATTCGAATATAATTACACATCATGGACCCAAATGTATCTTAATTTATCGATCTCTCTTTGATCGCCCCAAATGCTATTTGAATTAGTAGCTTTTAGTATAAAATTCAATCAATAGTTTTCAATTGGAACAAGATTGTTAGATTTCAACGTGGGATATATGGTTTCTACACTTTCTTTTTACTATGTTGAGCCTCATTATCGTTTGGTCATCTCACCATTTTTTTTTCTTCATAGAAGCTGAAGCTTTTTCATCTATTCTCACATGCAGCACTCAAATCCTGTTTTTAGACGGAACTATAAGGGCCTTTTTGGACAAAAAGTTTTTGTCATCAACTTTTTTCGAGTCAGACAAAGCGAAATCTGCATGCAGGTTTTGAAGTTTGCAACAAAATGATCATATCAATCAAGCAAGACTTGAACTTTATAATGACGACTTACTCCTATTAGTAATTGTTTCTATCACCTATTTGACTTCATAAATAATGGCTGTATAACTTAATTAATTAATGAACATATATTATTTGATTCTAAGAGTAGCTATGTCACCCGGCAGCATTATTGGCATATTTAATTAACCGTTTATGAGAATAAATTAAAAGTCAGAACTTGAATTTGAATTTGAGTAAAAGAAAACCCTCTCTTTCACAAATTTGAATCTAAGTACTAATTTAAGTACAAATTCTATTTTAAGTTTAAATGAGACATCAACCTCAGAAAAGTTAGCTGAAAATTTTTGTCATATTTTATTCAGCGAAGTTCCGAGTAAAACTGAATTTTTCAGAGAGATTTGCGTTAATTTTTTGCTTAAAAAAAGTGGAGATTGAATTTGAATAAATAAGGGTTCGGTTATGAGGGGTCCGGGGTTCCTGTAGTGCCCCAAAGCACTATATATGGTTGTGGTCCCCAATCACAGCCGTCCATTTGGCAATCAACGATCCAGATTATCTTCACGTAAAGATATGAATTTTTCATGTCATAATCTGGACTGTTAATTGCCGAACGGACAGGTATGATTAGGGGACTACAACCCTGTAGTGCCCCAAGGCATTACAGGGACCCCGAATCCGGTTATGAGTCTATGACGCTATTCTACTCCATACGGTTCAGTTTTGCTGTGCTGCTTACAAATTACATTTGCCCGCTTTAGTTTTTTCTCATTTTTATTTTGGCCCTTACTTTATTTTTATTTTCAATTTCATCGATTAGATTTTTAATTGTTCAATTTGGTTAGTCAATTTCTAGGTATAGACGTGTATCGAGTTAGAGAAAAAGATTGTCACTAGTTATTCGGCATGAATTTGGATAGTTTGGCACTAAATCTATGTTTTTGCAACCAAAAATGTTTAGGCTATTTTAGACATTTTAATAAATTACAAATAGAATATTCGAGAGAAAAAATGAAAGCATGTCGTGTGTCATACACGTGCGTAGTATATAGTTAAGATAGATATAAAACGTAGGTGCAAATCTCTGTGATGAGTTATTTAACCCCGGAAGTAGTACCAAACAAGTACCTTACCCTTTTTTTTCCTTCCTTGAATTGTTCTATTTACTTTATTTTGGCAATCTTTCCTTTGAAAATAGAATTCAAAAAAAGAGTACACAGCGCGCGACTATGGTCTAGGGTCACAAAAACGGTCAAATAAAAATCTTTGAAATAGTGAAAATACATCTTTAACTGATTCGATGTTAATGATATCTTATAGGAATATCATCCTACTTCGTCACTTTTATTCATGAAGATACTCTCACATTTTTTGTTCACTTATAAAAAAATGTCTATTTTTTTGCCTGTTAGTTGGCATTTGCAAATTTGCCGTCTCACTGGTGCAAAAACGCGCATATGCTGAATTATTAATATGAGAACTACTCCATTTTGTAACGTCAATTTTAATTTATAAAACCAAAATTACTCTATTTATACGACAGCATACTATGAACATTCCTTCCTAAATTCTTTTATACCTTCTCAATCTTTTTCATACCATTACAGAATTCTTGTAATAGAGGTCTACTGGCAATTTATTTTTATAGTGGCACATATATACTGGCAATACATCCTACTTCGGGAGTTTTTTTTTTTAGACAAGGGAATTGAAAATATCCCGGATTTTAGAGTGCATGCACAAATGATATGACGGATCCTACATAGTTTTAACAAAATAGTTAATTTGCACAAGAATCAAATTAAAGTGACAAACTAAAAAAGAAACAAACAAGTTAGGTTTCAAGAAACCAATGGGTGGGCCTGGTTATCAAGACCTCGAACTAAGGGTGGATCAGTTTTTACAGAGCTTTGTTCCCAATTTTAATCAATGTGCGCGTAAACTGGCTTGGACACCTGGTTATTTAAAAAATAAAAAATAAAAACAAGTTAGGTTTCCAAGAGATTACAATCTATATGTTATCTTCTTCTTTTATTTCTTCTAGACAGCCAGGGACCAGCACCTTTAAGAACATTGAAACTTTGTAGTATTGCTGTTTGTCGGCCCCAATGAGTTTCCCGTTTGTTAACAGCTTTGCTTTTAGTACCTCTAATCCTCATTTGCTAAAATTAAGTACCAAGGTGATTGTATGCGATTTTTAACAAAAGAAGTATGTGAGAGAAAGTTGACTTTTAGCAACTTATTTTTTAACTTAAAAGTTGATTTTTGGGGCGTTATTCTCGGTGATGCCTCATTGAATTAGTTAACGGTTGTTTCTAGAGACAGTTCCTCATTGAATTAGTTAACGGTCTGTCATAGCTAGAGACGGTTAGCTATTGCCACCTCCAATGACAGCCATGTATGAGAAAGCGAGGTTATGAAGTCAACCTATACTACTATTGTTTTATGTAAATGATCGTTTTGGTGGAGCCTACAAAATGAAGGAAATGATTGTTGAAATGCCCTAGGTGGGCTTACGGTATATGGTTAAGTTGGACAGAACAAGTTGACAATACATTAGAAAAGAGCTCTCAACCCTTATTTAATCTAGTCGTATCTAAAAACTCAAAAGTTTGAATGTAGTCGACTACGCAACTCTAAGGGGGGAAATTGTTAAGTGTGTTGCTCCCACTTCATAATGTGGTGGGAAAGAATTTTTGAGTACCGGCGTTGATTCAAAAGCACTGAATAATCACTCTGGGAGGGTAGGGGTGAATAGGACCTGTGGCGTTGGTCTCTGTTTCTTTCATAGGGGAGGGTCCTTAACTTGAAAATGATAGAGATTGGCATCTTTCACAGATTTGACCTTTAACTGTAGGCCCAAAATCTCCTTTGGTCAACTATGCATAGTGTTATGGCAAGTGGGAGAGTATATATGGACAAGGAATGACAAATTAAATTGAATATTGGAAGTCGGAAAATTTTCCATAAGGAGAATTTCCAATAACCTGTTATCGAGTTAGTAGGGTAATGCTACAGTACACACCCCCTAAAAATTATTCCATATGAGATTTTGTGACTCAAAATATGAGATTTTGTGGCTAAAGGTATGAAAGGGCGTATAGTATGCACCCTCATACGGGTAGTCAAAATCTCATATAAGTCCACAAAATCTCATATGGTCAAATATGAGATTTTGTGGCACCTTATGGCCAGTCCACAAAATCTCATATGGTCAGTTATAAAATCTCATATAAGTCACAAAATCTCATATTTGTGCCACAAAATCTCATATGGATCAAATATGAGATTTAGTGGCACCACATATGAGATTTAATAGCACGTTATATGAGACATGTCACATACATGTCACATCAATATATATAAGTCACAAAATCTCATATGGGTCAAATATGAGATTTAGTGGAACCAAATATGAGATTTTGTGGCACAAATATGAGACATGTCACATCAAAATATATATACGCGATATATATCACATTCCCACTACAGAACAAAACTGTCATATGAGATTTTGTGGCCCTCTATATGACATCGATTTTTTTTCATACGTGGAGTCACAAAATCTCATATTTGGGGTGCATACCGTACGCAATCTCATATTTGGAGCCACAAAATCTCATATTTTGAGTCACAAAATCTCATATGGAATAATCTCATATTTGAGCCACAAAATCTCATATTTTGAATCACAAAATCTCATATGTAGGGGTATGTATTGTAGCATTCCTCTGTTATCGAAGCCAAAAATATCAAGGATTAAGACAACAAGATTACATTGATGCGACGGTGGTTTTTTTTTTTTTTTTAATCTCTCTTGCACGCACCTCTCAGAGTAATCGCTACTGACTCTTCCACAGTTTTTCACACATTTGCGCATGGGGGTGAGGCTGACCCAAGAGTCATTGGAAATTGAACATGAGACCTTAAGACGGAGTAAATCCTTAAATGCCAAGATCACCAGGCCAACCTTCGGTTTGCGGGGATAAGGTCTTGCTGTTTGTGCTCTGTGTTTCAGTTGAATGGTACTGTCTCTAACTCTTTTGTACTGTTTAGGTACCGGCCACTATGCATCTGTTGCTTAAACTTAATCTTTGTTGTTGTAATGTCTACTAATATTACAACAATATTTTATTGTAGTAATAAACACACAAAGTTGTGCTCTATCAGGCACAAATGATTATTCATTAATCTTAAAAACTTTCTGAGTAGCCTTTAACAAAAAAACCAAATCAATCGGATAACTATAAGTGTTTGATCCAATTGTTTAATTTTTCTTCGAAATGATCCTAAATTTCTGCGGACCTTACGCACCCATCTATGCGTTGTTTGTGCATTGTCCGTCGGTACCCATAGTCAGGTTGGTGCACACGGGATAGAGGAACCAGACAATCCAAACTTTTTGAGCTCCAACGGCTCCAACTACGCCGAAGCTTGTTTAGGGACTCGCACATGGCCTCGAGGGCTTCAAGATGCAGTGACTTATCGACCGCACAAAACCTTAAAATAACAAACTCAAAGCCTTTTTAACACCATTTCCTGGGTTTGCAAGGCTTTGAATTATCACTTTGCTAACTACGTCGAGGTTCAATGCAATTGTTCTTTTCAGCGACACAACTAAAAACCACGTAAAAATCAACGTGTCTTTTCTGTCTGCGTTCTTTGGTTGTTTTTCGTAATTCCTCATGTTAATTTGTTAGCTTGCCGATTTCTCAACAGCTAGCCATTTGTTTTTCAGAAGACCAATCAACACACGGCAAAATCAATCATATTAGGAGATACGGTAAAAACTCAAAATTCCTAAAAAGTGGTATCGTAACGTGCATTAGTCAACAGTTTGAGAAATCCTAAGGGATAAGTGTTGAGGGATGTCGATAATTATTTAGTCAATAATTCTTAGATATGAATTGAAGTGGTATGGAGCATATTTTAAGGACAGAGTGTGGTGTTTCCTACCTGTACATACAAAGTGTCCAACCATCACCCAGCAGCTAGCCAAGTGAACATTTTAGGTTGGGCATGAAATCAAACATGAATCAATCATCTCACATGGCGACATGTTAGTGTGTCAATTCCTTCAATCCTGCAGTCTTATAAACTGTTTGATTTGAGTACTATTGTTTTTAGGTCCTTCTGATCATGAATGGTTTAGAAATGAAAAGTAGATGGGGGTTGGTATACCAGTTAGTTTTTCAATTGGGAGAAGTAACTTCTCCATCTGTCTTTTAGGTCCATTTTTTTTTCACAATATAATGGTTACCTTAACCTAATGGTGCCTCTAGTTGGGGTGATAAACGAGCCAAACAAGTCAAACGTTATCAAGTTTGGTTTGAAAACAAGTTTTCAAAAATATTTTAAGACGAACTACAGTCAATCTCAAATGACATTTAATCTAGCGAAACATGAGCCGAGCTCGAGGTACTTGAATCTTTTATACTTTATAATTTGAACAAGCCAAGTGGTAGTTTGTTCAAGCTTAGTTTGAAACTTTAACGAGATTCGAAAGAATGTTCAAGCTTGGCTTGTTTATGTGACAAACAGATCTTGAATAAGTTTTTAACGAGCGAACACAGTCTCAAAGTCCAGTGGGGCATGGTTCGTTTTGCATCCCTAGTTACCGGCTAATAAAAATAGCAAATTAAATGACACTTCGTACGTATCACTAATCAAACAACATGCTCCCTGCTACCAAGGTCGGCCCAACCTCAAGGCCCGGGCCTTGGGCATCCAAAAAACCCAAAAAAAATAGGGGCACCCCCATAATTTTTACTATTAGGCATGAGTAGAGGTGGCAAATGAGCGGGTTTGGGCGGGTCAAAATGGGTCATGGGTCGGATACGGGTGGGTCATATACGGGCCAATATTAGGCGGGTTGAATATGGGTGGGTCGAATATGGGTCAAGCTAAACCCAACCCAACCCACTTTTTTTTTTTGGCCAAAAAAAAAAGTGCCATTCTAGCGAAACGAACGAATCGATTTTCAAGCTGAATGGTAATTCAACAAAAGATTCTTTCCAGTGGGTTACGTTGGGTGGGTGCTCTCTTCTTTGATGAAAGTTTATTTCTGTACGTTTTGATGTTTAAATTAGTCATGCACTCGCAATTGAGATTAATTGATTTGATACAATTAAGCACTGAAATAATTACTTCATTACATTTGTCTAACAAAAATGTAGAAGTAAATACTACTCCCTCGATCCCATTTTGATAGTTCCTTACCAAAAGATGTGTAATTTTTAGATAAAAAATTAAGTACTTCCGTACATTTTTTCGAGTTTCTTCGCACAAAATAAAATATCTCGATTAGTTATTTAATTTGGTGCAAAAAATTTCTATAAAATAATGAATCGAAATACTTTATTTTTTAATCCAAAAATTACATTTTTTCGTATGAACTATTAAAATGGGACGGATCAAATATACTTTTGCAAATTGGGATAGAACGGGGTGAGTGATTTAGGTCCCAAGCTGGAAACAATCGAAGATGGATGGAATTTTCGTGTTTTCAGAATTGAAGAGAGAGCTCTGCTGAGTAATTTTGTAGAGAGAGAAAGAGGACCAAGTATTGGGGGTGGGATTCCAGTTGGAGAGGAAGTCGGGTCCATCTTCTATGTATAATTGCTTCCCTATGTCTAACCCATCTGGGACCCATTTATAATCTATCTAAACTCATGTAAATATGGGTTAATATGGGTTTAACCCATGCCAACTCAAATTATAATATGGGCGGATTCGGTTGGGTTATAAGTGGGTGGGTTTGGATGGATCCATATAAATGGGTTCAAATTACCTCATCTAAGCATGAGTATCGATTTTTATAGCCCAATAGGAAAAACAAAAAAGGCCCAATCTGATTTAAGAAAAAGGCTTAAACAAAAAAAGTTCAACTCAAAATAAAACACACTAACAAATTAACTTTTGCAACTGATCCATTATAGCCCATTTTTCTCCCTACAAGAACAGTTATATAGCATATGTATTGATAGTGTAAAGGTGGACAAAGGCAGGCGCATTATGAAAAAAAAGTCGTGTAATATAAAATATGCCTATTCTCTCAGTCCCAAAATGATAGTCCATTTTGAGACTGCGTGTCATTTTCAACGGCGTATATCTTTTAATGTAGACCTCAAAAAATATGCATTATGGATCTTGTTTGATAAATCTTAGTTAATTCTATCATATAAAAATTTTAAAATCATAAAAATTATAAATTAAAAGTTATAAGCTATTGAAAATGGCACGTAATCTCAAAAGGGGCTATCATTTTCGGACGGAGGGAGTAGAAGACTGAGAATTAGGAAAGTCTCATAGACTTTGGGTGAATTATTGGTGCTAAAGAGAAGAGAAGCATCATGCGAAGGCACTTTGGAGGGTTTTGGTTTCGGTGGTGGTCTTTTGTTAGTACTCTTGCTATCACTTGAGAAGAAAGATAGGATAGAGAACAAAAAAGAAAGCCTACTAGATTCTGTGAAATTATTCGGTCCTTAATAAATTCCAAAGCAGTGGTAGAAGTGCTTTGTCTACTGTCTCAGTTGGACATTTTTGAATAAGGAATAGCTTTCAAACATCTTTTGCACTTTTTAGGCATGTGACATGCATGCACACAAGGTCCACTTGGGGACTGCTACTTGTTTCATTCTAGGTCAGATTTTCTTTCAAGGGGCTCCAGCAGCCATTTCTTGTAAGTACAATGTACTGTACAACCTAATTGAAGGGCTACAAAATCACAATGGCAAGTCTCCGATACCATTCATGATGCAAGGTTTGGACTATAAGGTTATCCTCACTCATGGCATGGGTGGAGGAGGGACACTAGGTTAAGCAGGGTCATATAACCCCATTTACTAACAAATATATCCATTGATTATTTTGAACCTTTTTTTTTTTTTCTCTATTGTGCATATCTGAACCCGCAATTTGATGAAAATACCCCCGAAATGAAGCAACATTGCTAAAATGATAAATTTGCTTCTTTTACACTCCAATTTACTAACAATTGCTAAGTAGATGTGAATAACTCATCCGATAGCAAGGAAATTAGAAAGTGTAGTATATATTCTACAAACACAATGTTTGCTCACAAGTGTCTTTACTTCTTCTTTTTTTCTTCGAATATTGAGATACTTTTTTTACATTGACCAGGCCGCTAAGAGCGATCGAGCTTTGGACTTTTTCTATAGAGATAAAACACATTTTAGTTAGTGAAGAACGCCCAAGGGATACTACAAAATTCCTCGAGCTGGCCATGCCTGACTCCTGTCTAATAAAATGTACTCCCAAACCCCTAACTAAATAGAGGCCACAGACGAAGGAACTGTACAGACGTAATCGTTTAAGTGTTTCTAATAATGTAGTACTCAAAAATTCTTTTCGGTCTGATCACTTTCCAAATTAAACCACCATGGGCCCAGCCCTTGTACATAAGGGTAGGGGCTGCAGAGCTAGGGCTGGGCCTCAAGTGTGTCTGGAGTTTGCACGTGATGCCCAAATTCAAGCCTACTAGAGAATTTGGGCCTAGGCCTCAAGGGACCTGGCATGCTTCCATCTGATCCAACCCACGAGTTTCAGATAGCCTCGAGTCATGAGTTATAAATTGTTTCCCATAAACAGCAAACGATGACCAACTGAAAGATGGAGAATGGGGGAAATGGATACTCGATAGTCTCAATTTCCGGCGAATATCGGAAATGAAGCTTGTGTATGCATGAGAGAGAGAGAGAGAGAGATTTTATGGTTCTCTTGAGGTAGCACCTACATTGAGAAAGGTTTGATGTGTGATGCACGGATGGCTAGGATCATTCAAAATGAAATATACACGGACACCTATGATTAAACACGTTTTCAGCTAAACAAGACCCGAATCCGAGTGTCAAAATTTGATACTTGTAAGTTCCTTATTTGTGATTGGCTAATTCCGTGACGTTTCCATGTAATTGAAACCATTTGTAGATGCTTGTTAGTTTATTGAGTGGTGAGGAATCGAAAACAGTAATCAGTGCCTCAATCTAAGCGAGGAATCAGTGAATATATCATAGGGTTGAAGATTTGTAACGCCAAAGGAAATCCGGATACAGCAATGTTAAATAGGTCGCTCGAGCCACCTGGAAGACTGCTCGAGCGAGCCACAAGATTCAATACGTACAGTTCAGCTTTGATACAACAGCAAGGTTAAAAAGGTCGTTCGAGCCACCTAGAGAGACCGCTCGAGCGAGCTATACTAGGTCAGAAATATTATTTAAAGGCGTACGTTTCATTCTTAACCTAACCCTAGCGGCCACAGCGTCTATAGAGAGAGAAAAAGTTGGTGGAGGCTATCAAAACGCTTGTGGGTTAATTCTTTGAGAGATTCAATGAGTTCTTAGGATCTATATACTCGCATACTCTCTCTCAAGGTGGATTGTTTATCTTATCATCTGGAGTTCTTTGATGGAGTTCAAAGACGATTGGAGATTGGTCTAAAGGAGGAGTCTTGCGTAGATCAAGGATTCAAGGAGTCGAGTCCGAAGAAGCATCTATTAGAGCAGTTCATGAGCCGTCAGCAAAGAAGTTCTTAGCCAATATTGAAGGAGTTCATAGCGTGGTTGTAAGAAACTCTTTGCTTCCGCGTTTTGCGTATAGTGCTCTCTTCTCTCCCGTGGTTTTTGCCCCGCCTTGGGGTTTTTCCAAGTATATCTATGTGTCATGCTTGCTGTTTAATTATTGTGTTTATTGTCTTGCATAATCATATAGATTAGGATTTTATTAAATTAATCGGTAAATTAATTTATTCACCGTAGTAGTAAATCAAGAGGCGATCCGATTTTTATTTTTTTAATACTGAACCAAACCACGTCATCTTTCAAACCGACTGAAACCCCATCCTTTCCAAAAGACATGAGAAACTGAAGTTCAAGTGTTGAAAGTTTCAGAAAAACATATGTTGACGTTGCGCCAAGTGCTTTCACAAACTATCAGCATTCTCAGATGGCTAAAAGATGAGACCATTTACCAATTGTAGTACTTTTCACATCTTCACATCGCTAAATAAGATTTGCATTTGCAGAAAGAACTTCAAATAGTAATGAGTTGGATATATAAGAAAAACAACAGTACATGATAATGGCAGTACTTCCAAAAAGGACTGATGCTATCTACGACAAAACAGATTTCGCCATAGATCTGCCATTTACCAATTGCCCTAATTTTCACATCTGTAAACAAGATTCGCATTTGTATAAATACTTCAAATAGTAATGAGTTGGATAGTGAGCATGGTACAGGAACAACCACACACGATAATAATAGTACTTTCCAACGAGGATTGATGCAACCTATGGCGAAACAGATTTCACGAGTGAGCGAACAAGAATCAGAACCCCTGGTTGATAATGGCTTTTCTATAGCGAGAAATAACCTGTCTGCACAAAAGTTGGCAACCTCCCTCAAATCAGATTATCCGGTAGGAAGAGACGATATCAATGTCTCAGAAACCTCCGTCGTCGTCACTGTAAAAAAAAAAACGGGTTAAATTAAATGACATTCCAGACAACTCTACCTGAACAGAAATTAACTTTTGACGTACTTGCAAACATAGACAAGACAGAGCCACAGAAGACCTAAAAATGCATACCTTTGGCAGGCAGTTCATCCTGCGGTTTCATGGCTGGAAAGAGTAGAACTTCCTGTTCCCCAAATAAAAAAAAAGAGGGGTTATTAAAAAGACTCGAAACGAAACACCAGACACACCCAAAAAAAAATTACACAATAACATATGCAAATATAAACCGCAAACCTTGATGTTCTGTGAATCTGTCAATATCATTGTAAGTCGGTCAATACCCAATCCCCAACCACCAGTTGGGGGCAAACCATACTCAAGAGCCGTGCAAAATGATTCATCCAAGGCCATAGCTTCATCATCGCCAGATTGTCGATCCTGCAATTGGATGAAACAGAACTGTTTAGTCAAGAAACCCAAGCAGGATGACTCAATTCCTAATGACAGAAATACCTTGAGTTGGTCCGCAAACCGTTGGCGTTGTACCACTGGATCATTCAACTCCGTATATGCATTGCAAAGCTGAAGGCATATCGAACACAGGTGGTTAAAATAAGGCATTAAAGAAGTAAATATATTCGGAGAACAGTATTTCAAAAATTAACAAAGAACTTGAAATCTCAGCTGGCGTGACATACTTCATGCTTGTTGATAAATAATTCAAAGCGTTCAGTCAGGCCTGGTTTTGCCCTATGCCACTTAGCTAGTGGACTCATAATCTCTGGATGGTTAATAATGAAAGTAGGGTTTACACACGTCTCCTCCAGGAAGTGTCCTACAAGCTGCAGTAAGAGATGTAATCATGTGTTATGTACGACACAAACATTTGGTCATGTCGCCAAAAATGGCTCAGATACCATGTTTTGCATTTGAATGGCATAGCCAACAAGAGCACACAAGAAAAGTAATGGTAAAGTGCTATTATGATTAGAAGTATACATTCAAACAAACAACAAGACCTAAAAAGTCACATTGTTTGACTAAAGAAAAAAACGACCGAGCCACTTGAGAATTGTTCTGCAAAGAACTACTCCCTCATAACCATTGTCAGTCACTGAAATTACACTCAGAATTATTCGCACAGAGAGGAGAAAGATAATGCTAACACACTTACTTTGTCCAGTAGACGAGCTGTTGTTAGTGGAGGACGGCATTTGACATCAAATTTCATGCATGCATCTGCCAAATATTTGTTAGCTTCATCACTCGAAAGATCCTTGGGTATGCTAAGATTAGCCATTTTCTCCAACTCTTCTATCATATCAATCCTCCTGCACATGTTAAAATACAGATATAGTTTGCTAAGTGTGATTTTCAAGATTGTCCCGAATCACTTAAACAGTTGACCCAAGCGTTGCCCAAGTCCAGAGACCTGAAAGGGGGAGTGAAATCAATCTCAATTGGGTCGTTCTCTAACCCATTTGCATGATATTTAACTTTATAGCCACCAGTAAGTTCCTTCACCATCCCTGTCAGATTTAACTTCGTCAGCATCCCCCCGCAAAAAAAAAAAAAAGAATACATTAAGGAAATCACTGTATGTGGACATACCGGATTTGTGACTTACCACTAAACATTTTCTCTGTTAGCTCCATCAAGTCATTATAGTCAGCAAAAGCCATATAAAACTCACATGTAGTGAACTCAGGATTATGTGTCAAGTCAATTCCCTCATTCCTAAACTGTTTTCCTATCTCATAAACACGGTCCAGTCCACCAACAACTAGCTCCTTGAGATAAAGTTCAGGTGCAATGCGCATGAACAGCTTCATGTTCAAGTCATTGTGGTGGGTAACAAAAGGACGGGCAGCTGCTCCCCCAGCAATCATGTTCATCATTGGTGTTTCAACCTTAAAAGGAAAGAAATCACATGATGAATGTCTTAAGGAAATGTAGCTGAGGAAGGAAAAGACCAATGCCATCAAAACAAGAAGAACCAGGACAACTAGACAAGCAGCTTACCTCCAAGAAATCAAGATTGTCAAGAAAGCTTCTGACATACGAAACAATCTTTGCTCGAGTCTTGAATATTTGTCGAACCTCCAAGTTCACCATCAAATCCAAGTAACGTTGACGATATCGAGTTTCCTATAATCAAACACAATGACTTCAACAACTGAGAGAGAGAGAGCTCTATGAAATACTCGATACCTGCCTATCACAAAAAAAAAAAAAAGAATACTCGATACCTGGTCCTTTAATATGTAAGAGTCTGGATTCCTGGAACTGCCTGGGACCCATATATCCTATCCAACAAAGAAAGTTCTCAAGTCCGTAAAGGAAGTCAACTAGCAATGGATTTCAGAAAACAAAGTTTGCTCACATTCACATTAGCAATTTCCACACCAGGACCAGCTTTTTTCCTTGGTATCATATGAAGACAATGGGACAACAGAATGAATGATCTAGGGAAAACGCTGAGCTCTCCCCTTTTACTTTTTCCTAACATAAGGGAGGAAAAGGCGTTAGGAAAAAGCGCACAAGTAGTACTAAGCTCTATTAAAAGGCTCGAATTGTATCCACTCCAGCATCTACTCACCCCTAAAAGCAATAAGTACTGACCCAATAAAAGAAAGACATGATGGATTAAGTTTCTGTGAATGGAAAGAACAAAGAATCTTCTAATTTCCACCAAGTGCTAGATACTGAAGTTCATTCTTAGTATAGTAGCCACTCCTTACCAGTTACATGGTATCTTTTAACAAACTAGTTGAAGGACGGGTTAAACTTTTAGCGGCAGCCTCGGAGTGAGACCATTGAATTCTTTGAGGATTATCATAATTTCAAAATATAATAAATCATATTGTTAAAACCTCTTCGACCTAAGTAATAAGCTACTATGTCCTCCAGGTACAGTGTCAGAGTTGGAGACCAGGGAGACCATTAAATGTATTAAATATCAAAAAACTGCATAAAAAATGATGGACAAAAGCCTTAGAATCTATAAATGGGTATAATAAACCTAAGCTGTACGAAAGTGTATGATATCCAAGCATTTGTTTCTACCTCGATGTAAACCAGTAGGCTCTGCCAAAGGGGCAGATCAATAGCAGCCCCACAGAGAGAGAACAGTCAACACTACATAGAAATGGCCCTAACAGGTAAAGTCACATTTTTTTCCAGAACGGCACCAACCTTTTCATACTTATAAAATGACTGGTCATGGCTTCTTCCAAAATTACATGTTATAGATAACAGTAACTCCTCGCCATATGTTCTAATTTGGATCAACGTATGGTATTGAAAACTGATAACTGATCAACTAAGTAATAGAGAGTGAAACTGTTCGCAATTTACTCTCTCTTGGAGCTGAGCTTAAGTTGTTAGAGAGGTGAGTAAGTTTATTATTCACACCCTCGACGCGTCCACTCACATGTGGATAGGCTTTTCTCCATAGCAGGCTAAACATGTACAATATTTTAATCATCAGGTACGGTGAGGTTCGAACATAGAACCTATTGTTAACCACCATCTAATCTAAAAGCTTAAGCTGTTAGATAGAGGGGTAAGTTTGTTATTTATATCCTCAACAATATCTGTAAGCATTATTAGAGCTATTTAAACATCATAATATGCTCAAGTTTGCATTAATATCAAATTGAGAAACTAATACAACTCAAAAAAAGAAATTTTCTACAGAAAGTTATTTCACAATGATCTCTAACTATCCAACACTAAAAGAAAATATATAGGGTAAATTTCACTGACCTCTCCTGAGGTTTCTGACAGATGCAAGGACCTCCCCTAAGGTTCATTACACTGGCCTCCCTTGCTTCATAAACTATTACTAAGATTCCCCCATTCCGCTAAGTTTACTCTAACGCCATTAGTTTAGGCTAACAAAGGACTGAAATACCCCTAAATATTTGGGTGACTTAAACAATAAAGAAGTTCTTCTTCTTCTTCTTTTTTCAATTGCAATTTTAAACATTAAAACCCAATTAGACTTTTGATTACATGTGATTGAATTTGTGTAAGTATTTATACGTTTTATATATTTACTAAATTATTAAAGCTTTTTCTTGTAAAAATCTTATTTGTCACTTAGTATCTCGTTCTTTTTTGGTTGCCACGAAATATATTTTTCCAAATGAAATGCATATGCAAATTTCTACCCTATCATATCCCCCTCAAAAAATAAAGAAGAATGAAAAAACATCCTAATTTTTTTTCGTAATGACTTATTTTTAAAACAACGTAATTGACAAGGTTCTCCTAATAAGATTTTTTATTTTTTCATTCTGTTACGGAGTTTAAAATGGATAAAATTACACTTTGGATGGACATACTTTAGTCGAAATAGTATAGTAACTTATGCATTTTATATTTTGGTAATTTCTACATAAAAACGAAAGAACAAGATAAAAATGGTGGCAAAGGACAAAACTAGCATCTAAAATGTTGTAAAAGGAAACTAATAGATAAAGTCACGTTGTTATGCAAATCGGTATCAGTTTTTCGTTGATTTACTACATGATTTACCGCTGATATATTTGATTCAAATCTCATTGGATTTAACTTGTCTGAAGCTCTTATATTAATCATGACTAAAGAAGCCCTTATTATAATTGCCGGTAATTTTAAAAGTTTCTCTACCACAACACTCAGATTTTTAGGAAACATTACATATTGCCTGATATTCTCCATCCAATTGTGTCGCAAATGTCAGACGCTATGATTTTTCAAGATCATATTCTACAAATTACTTAATCTTTTAAACTTCAATTTTAGGAAGTTTTAAATTGGAAAAACTTGTTCTGAAAATAAAAGAGATCCCATGGGAATGAAGGTTCAGGAAAAAAGAAATGTTGCTGAATTCAATAGGTAAACATTATGGCATTGTTTGGGTCATAAATTTGCAAGATTTACTATATAATTTTAACTAAAATATATATGACCAAAGTGTAATTTTATTTCAACATCAACTATGTATTAGAATAAAAAAAGAAAGGCAAAATGAAAATTGTAAGTAGAAGAAACTTGTTTATTTTTGGAAGGGGATATTAAAAGATAGAAATTTGCATATGCATTGCATTTGGAAAAATACTTCTCAGCGTCCAAAAAAGAACGAGATACATTAAGTGACAAATATCATTTTTAGAAGAAAACACTAAAATTTGGTAAATATATAAAACATCGAAATACTTACACAAATTCAATCATATATGACCAAAAGTCTAATTAGGTATTAATGTTTAAAATTCCAATTTCTTTTAAAAAAAAAAAAGGAACAAGACTTAATTGTTAAAATCACCCAATATGTAGGGGTATCTCAGTCATTTTGTTGGCCTAAACTAACGTTTTTAAAGTAAACAGGATGGGGGAATCTTAGTAATAGTTTGTAAAGCAAGAGAGGTCTGTGTAATTGTTAGAACCTCAAGGGAAGTCCCTGCATTTGTCAGAAACCTCGGGGAGGTCAGTGAAATTTACCCAAATACATAAAACACAACTCTACTCACCAAGCCTTTGTTCGCAACATAAACAAATCCCCCACACCCTCCCCTAAAAAATTTCAAGAATAAATGGTTGTCAAGAATTGGTCCAAGACAGCTAGACTAATTTATATGTGCTATTTCCCACTGGGAAAATAAGAAAAGGCATGTCAAAGGGGTTGACACCTCCTTACGCCCGCATTGGACTAGTAAACCATGTTACATGGGTCCTTTATTTTGGCTGAAGTACCCGTGTGATGTGTCTGACACCCAGTTTGACACTCGGATACTCTAATTGCTATGATATTTACAGATAAAGAAGTTCAAATTAACTATAAAAGAGAAATTTCTAGTCTCACACGGGAAGAAAATAGCAAAAACATATGTTTTTTTAACCTGTTCTGGTTTAAATACATTTCTAAATATAATTTATGATACATAGTCTGAAAAAATTATGCAATATATACTACAAACAAATGTTCAGAACGTGTCTCCGTACCCATACCCAATTTGGGGACACACATCCCAGTATCCTAAGATTTAAGTTTAGTAAGGTCCGACGCTTGGACTTGCACTCACACCCGAGTCCATGTAACATAGCTAGTAAAATGATATTCACATCAATTTAGTCCTAGTCTACAAACGACAAACAACTAAATCCATAAACCATTGCTATCTACTAAATCAACTTCAAAGCACCAAGAACTGTATCCAAAGGAGAAAAAAGCCTGATGACTAATTTTTCTTTCTTCTAGATCTGAGGCAATAAGGTTTTGCTGAACATAGACAGAAATCAATTGTTTATAGGAGCCTGCAATATTCCAAACCTGGATACCCAACAACACCAACAACATCTCCACGCTTCACACCAGAGTGGAGCTTGGAAAATTCAGCGTCATCCAATTCCGAAGCCCTGCAATAATGGAGACATAAACAGACATCTTGGGAAAAAAAACTTGTGAACTTTACAAGTAAACATCTGAGTGGATCCATAAAGTAAACATCAGAGTTGGTTCAAGCATATAAAAAGTTCTATGTGTAACCATTATCGGCTTATCGCAAGCATCGCATTGATTTGAAGGGGAAAAAATTACATTCATGACCTCTTAAACCAGGTAATTATAATTAATGAAATCGCAAGAAAAAATAACAAGAACCACTATAAGAATCTATCGAAAAATAAAATAAAAAACTCTACACCATATACAGCCCAGTAGAAATTCGACAAGTATCGGAATATTGAAAATGACGTGCATCCAATTGATTATCATACAATGCACTAAGCATGTAAGCATGTATGCCTGAAAGGGATCGAACAAACGCAGCCATGTCCAATCCTCTCAAACAACTGAAACAAGTAACAAGGAAAAGAGTTGAAGTAAATCAACAGGGTTACAGAAGGAAAGCCAAATACACAGTGCCTTGTAGACAAATAGAGGCACACAAAAACATTAAGCCTACTCCTAGTAGACTCTCGTTGATCAAGGGTACTAGGTTGAGAGGGCATAAATCAAAACTTGATGTTAACGGAGCAGAGTATATAAGCTCAATTTAGTCGGGAATCCAGAAGTGTCTTCTCCAAACAAGCTTAGCCCAGAATTTCTTTTATCGCGATCAATAATAAAGATTAAGTACCTTGCGTCGGTCATAAGTTGGACTTTGGCACCATCACCATGCAAATCGTAAAAGAACAACCTTGACGAAGAAGATCGCTTGTTCATGATTCTCCCTAGAAATGGAGAACGATGACAGACATTATTTGAAAGAATCGTGATGATGATAGAAAATACCCTACATGTGATTCAAATACTTCTATAAAAATACCAGCCAAAGATACTTCAACATCCTCACAATGCTCCCCATCAGTTAGGCCTTTATACTTCTCTATATATTCAGGGATGGACATTGAAACATGGAATTTGTGAGGATAGGGATTAATTCCAGCACTCTTCAGAGCTGCAAGGGTTTTCACCCTATTTTCGAAGTATTGCTGCAGGAAAAATGATGCATAAAGTTCAAGAAACTAAAGACTTACTCCACATAATATCCTATGCGAACCAGAAAATCAATTAGAAGTATTAAGTTCAGCACTAATATGATAGAAACTAGTTTAAACAAAAAGTTTACTGTTGGATCCATGTCCTCGTCATCTGCCACTTGGGGCTTCTGAACCTTGGACCTCGACATGGCTGCAACCTGCAAGCAATTGTCACCATTGTTAGAATGCAATATCCAAATATCACGAACTGAGAAGCTAAAAATAGGGTTTCCGACTTGGTTAATGGAAATTGGTAGAGAATGGAAATTAGTAGAGATCCCCATCATCTATGCCCAAGGCGAAGGCACCTATCAATCTAAATAAATAAGAAATTCCAAAATAGTGTTCACAGACCCATCAGATTGGCTTGCCCCCAATTTGGGCAGTTCGATTGGTAAAGAATTATATCAACTTAAACTCATAAGTTTCACAATATATAGATTATAGCATATGAAGTAGCCCGGACACACATATGACTGGGAAGGGATGCAGACATGGACATGCCAACAAAGCATGACATGCCGAGGACGCACTAAACGTATAAGTTTTCATATTTTTATTTGAGATATTATCGGCTAGTTTTTCCATAAATAATCCCAATTCAACAAAACACTAATTAAGATTGAGAAGACTATTTGTTACATAAATGGAACCCAACATGTTTTAAAGATAACAATTGCATCCCATAAAAACTAATTAGAAAAGCATATGTCATCTTGGGGGGAACAGTTTCACCAACCAAAAGATCACAGATGACTTGCTTCATCTAACAACATTTCTACAATTCATAAGCCTAATGGACAAGCGATTATCAAAACGGAAAACACATGGCAATTCAAAACCCGTAATCCAAACTATGAAATGGGGAAAGACAAACCACCAATGCATGAACCATTTTCGGACAACAGATTAATCTTGAATCAGCTTCTTTGTGTGCTAATGACGTAGCACAGTTGAACTGCAGTATCATTCAACTTTCACATCCAAGGGTCAAAAGTCAAATACTCCTATTTAAAACTGCACTCTTCGGATGCAAAAAGAAGGGCCAAACTATGATTCGGCCCCTGCACCCAATCGGAAAATCGACCATAATTCAGGACAATACCTTCGAAAGAAACAAAAATAACTACTACAAAAATACACAATCATTTTTTTGGAAAAAGCTCAAACAAAATCGTTCTTTTTGCTCTTTTTACAAAGCATTTGCTTCTGGAAATAGCATTCCACTGAAAACCCAATTTTAATTCTAGGCTCTGCTTGTCTGCCATGAAATGAACGAAAACCGAACAAGACAAAAGAAAACAATTCACGCTCTCTGAACTCAGCCGATTGCCTCCAGTTATGCTAGCAAATTAAAACCACATTTTCAGGTTTTATTTTATTTCCACCTGCATTTAGCCGGGGCAAGGAAAAACAGTAACGGAGCATCTATCTGAACCCCAATAGAAAGCAGTACACGATTCGGCTCACCGGCTTTGCCTTTCCTCCCTCTTCTTTCGGCTCATAATTCTTTAAAAAATCGTTCTTGATAGGGCTACTACAAATTCGCACAACAATAAATAAACCAAAACCAGGTTCCTATAGGCTATTAAGGTTTCACCTCGCAGATTACAGATACTTATAAACATGGTGAGAGAGAGAGAGAGAGAGAGAGAGAGAGTAGGCTGGAGAACTCACTGTTTGCTATAGAATTAAAGCTGGTCAGAAGCGCAACCGCCACCAGATAGATTGAGCAAGAGAGAAGCGTGGCGGACGGCGGGGATTTATTTTGCAGGAACTACAGAATTGTTTACGAGCGCTTAAACGCAACGCTCACAGTCAACTGAATTGGCATAGGCTCCGTTTGGAAGTCAGGCAAAGAAAGAAAAATACAGTAATAAAAAAGAAAATAGGAGGGAAAATTGAAGAGAAAAAAGAAGGAAAATTAAATAAAGTAAGAATTTGAATGTTTTCCTTTCTCTTTCCTAAGAACCAAACAAAGTAAAAGGGAAACTTTAAAAAAAATCTCATCACTTCCATCTCTTTCTCTAAGATCA
The DNA here is from genome assembly GCA_036023075.1 of Gaultheria prostrata. NCBI lineage: Eukaryota > Viridiplantae > Streptophyta > Magnoliopsida > Ericales > Ericaceae > Gaultheria > Gaultheria prostrata. Next base: position 128,291 of record JAXBDA010000031.1, on the reverse strand, counting down.
AGCTGATCCTTAGTTTTTTCCTTTTTGTTATAACTTTCCGAATTCGAAATAAATCTGATTAGGAATATTTTTTCACCAAAGATTAAAAAGTTAATTTTTAACGAGCGCTTAAACGCAACGCACACAGTCACGCCACCTAAAGATAAAACAAAGATTAAAAAGTTTCCTAAAGATAAAACAAGTGGTGAAAAAAATAGTTCAAACTTAAGCCAAAAAGGGAAAAGAAAAAAAAATGGTTTAAGCTGTCCTTAAACAGTACCCTATTCCACCCAAACTAAAAACAAAACTTTAAACCACAAATGTCATCATCTGCGGGCCCCTCGCTCCTCGTCTTAATCTTTGTTCTATGTTTTATTTAATATCCTCGCACTTGCAAATTTTAGTAGGTTGAGATATTTTTGAAATATGTTTTCACACTCCCGCCCACCCCCTTTTATATGACTTAGGTCACCATGACCCATAAAAGGAAATTTGAACCATGTAGTATCTTTTAGGCTCCGCAGAAGAAAAAAAAAAAGATCCGTACAAAAAATTAACTTCACTAAATCAAGTTGATTTATGCATGATATTCTTTTTCTTCGAAGTTTACGAGATGAATTTTAAAAGACATTATCCGAGATAAATTTTAAAAGACATTATCCGAGATAAATTTTAAAACACATTATCCGATCGTCCATGAAATAGTTGAGGAATTCTTGCAGGTGTAAATAAAATCATGTAATGAGCCATACATTTGTGCAATTTATTTTTCTTTTCGGTACAAATGTATAATTTGGTTCGTAATTTTTTACTTTTCTAATTCTTCTCGTTTAGAAGAAACAACAATTCCAAAAAAATTGACAAATTAACAAATGCGAAGAAATTTCAAATACAAATGAAAAAATAATCTAATAAAAATGTTGGGCAAAAACACCCTTAAAAAAACCTCCTGATCATATGGCGCAAATTTGACACTCGGACAATATTTGTCTCTCTAAAATCTAAATGATGGATCGTAAATTCGTGAACGTAGTTTCCAGGGTAAAGAAAACTGATACACGTAATAGAATAAAATAGTAACTTTATGTTGGCATCAATGCCATGCATAAACTTTCAGCAGCCACTAGTCACAATTTGAATACTAGGTGTTGGGCAATCTGTGATTGATACAGTAATGCCTTTAATAGCATTCCTACGTACACTATAGCTTTCTTCTTACTGCAATCCCCTTACGCTTCGACTTTCACCGAGGAGAAGGTGGGTGGAGGCAAGGGATGGCAGTGTTAACGACGAATACAACAATGTAGTCAATTTCCCCATTAACCACAAAAACACTGAAAAGCTTCATGCCGAGCCAAAAAAAAACATTGAAAGCTTCTTGAGATAGAAATACAACATTCATACAATTGACATCGTCACAAAAGCTACAGGCCTATGGACCCAAAAAGGAGAGAGCGAGAAGAAGAAAGATTGGGAAGGCCCTGTTCCTTCCAGTTCATATCTTCATATTCACCTTACAAGTGGTATGAGCAAGTACTCGGCGTAAAAGAGCTGCAAGAGGAAACAAGATGTCAAATGAATGAATCAATGTATGAAAACCATTTCATATTCTTGTAGACAAGCATCTGCCATTCGTCTTGCAGCATCTAAACTTGTAACCTTAAGCTAACTTATTACCTTCCATATGAACATGTAAAAGGATGTTATTGCGGTTTTGCTCTTCAAATCGATAGATTTGGCCCGGTTCCAAAGTATTGAGGCCAATATGGCATGACCCAAAACCTAATTGAATGTAAAGAAAAATATAATGAACTGTTTGTCAGAAGCTTGAATGCAGGACAGAAACAACTGATTTCTAAAATCCACATTATCCATAACTAATAGCTCACCAAGCAAATCTACAGACGTAAGATGGATTGCAGAACATGATAAATAAACACCCATGTCTACCTTTATATAGTGCAGGCAGTATCTTTACATTTATAACCATATTTCTAGTGCACTTAAAAGAGAAGCTACGTCAGTCAATAACTCAATAACCAAGGCCCACCTGTGTCCTGTATATTGAGTAAATAAAAACTAAACTGGAGCAATTACCGTTATGTATCTGCTCCAAAGGCTTGAAGAGGATGCTCCAACTAACACAGCAACACCATATGCCATTTCAAGAAGCGAAATACAAATCCAGAACACCTGAAAAAGGTTAGAGTTTGGACAAGAATTAAACGACTAAACATTAAACCATGTAAACGATCCTGCATTAGTTTTTCTTGGCTACTAACCCGCTCTTGACCCAATCGGACAGAAAAGGAACGAATGCCAAATATCTTGTCTCCATCAATATCAGGTATATCCTTCAACATACAATGCAAAGTCAAAACTATGTATACATTGTATGCTTTAAATGCATTGCGGTATCGAACGAAAATCAAGGAAAAGTAACATATCACATTGTACAAACCTTTCCATTTCTTATGTTTTTATCTGTATTCTTTTCTAATATCTATATGATTGAGCTATAATCCTCAGGCTCAGAGTCAGAGGCAATGCCATCGGACGTTGTTACCTTAAGGTTCTTGCAGCCCACAAGTAATGAAAAAAGAAAGGTAGGATCTCAATACGAAAGCATGTTTGTTCAGATTACTGTGCTGCATACCATTCTTTCCCTACTTTTGAAACTCAAAAGACTTGCCCACAATCAGATATGAATGCATTTTTAGTTCAGTTTCATAGGATAAATACATAGACCGATGCAACAACGGTTTCAGTATGGAAAATCTCAACCCTACTTTTGGAACTCTTCCAGCAATACTTTTTAGGTCAACAAACAACAATCATGAAGCTCCTAACTGCTCATTTGCTACATGATAATTGATAAGTATATTGGGAACTTTACCTTAAATAATGCTATAACAACTGAGAAGAAGCTCATAAAGGCAGTTGCAAAAATCACTGGCCTTGAAAAGACAGCCGGTCTTCTGAACACGTAGGTCTGGAAATTGTTAAACACGTTGAGATCAGAAAATGGAAGTCCATCAAAGCATAAAGAAAAAGCTATTGGAATCCTAGCAATGGAGATATACAGTATGCCTTCTACCCTTCTTTCTTTTCTACTTTTGGTTTCGAGCCATTGGTGGACTACTCAAACATTTGGAATTGCAATGATGGACATTGGGTTTAATCAGCATACTGGACACAGTTCCATGCATGCATCAACCATGTTCAAATTAAGTTTCAATTCACGTTGCATGCAAAAAGGGTCAAGAAATATCCTAGATAAATAAAGCCCAATGATTCCCCAAAATAGAAAGGCTTTAATGTTAAAAACAACAAATGAACCATCTCTTGCACACAAAAATTACAGAAAAACCTGTATGTGCAGAAAAAATGCAATTTGAACTATCACTGCTCGAACAGCCAGGATGCACATCGCTGCAACCAAAGCAAATCTCTTCCATCTCAACAGTGGCACCTAAAAATATAAATTCCAAAGACCAAGTTAGAAAATCAGCTCTATTACTATGCTTGCTTTAATGTAAACATAACAGGACTAATATAGGCATAGTCCGTACTCCGTAGTATCTCATGACTTTCCAAAAAACAAGACTTAACTAATATGGCCATTTTATTGTATCAAACGATTTTCAAACTTATAATGTGTTTCACTTTGAGTCTAAGTGTGTCCCTCTCAAGTCTCAAGTGCCCAAGGGTGTCAAGTTCTAAAAAGAAAAATAAGACATGTTTGGATGTGTCCGATGAATGTCCCAACATATTCTGTACAATATTTGGCAACAGTCAGGCAATAGTTTTATAACACTCTCTTAGAACAGTACTCAAGGCAAGTTAGTCTAGTAAATACATTGGGGACCAAAAAGGCATATAAGCCGAATATAATATATAACAGCAGTTAATACAGAGGTGTTTCAGGAGAACAACATCTACTCCACTATGCTAAGTGGTGAAAGTAAACCATAAGCTTGATGCCAACTCACATTGATCGAGTATGCAGTTCCTAGCATAAAACTGATGAAAAGAGCCCAAAATAGCGGCCAGGAACCAACAATCCAACCAAGCCAAAAACTCTGTAAAGGAAGGAACAACGGCTTTCTTAGTCAAGAAATCAATTGCAATGCTCAGAAGTTCCAAACGCAAATAAAATATATATTCATAGAATTATTCATAGCAGCAAGTTACAGTACTACTGCAGCGCCACATTCTATCTGAATTGCTTGACGAACACCGACCACCCCAAACCTATTTCCTTGGTTTCGTAACTATATGGCACCTTCAGAAATGCTGAACAGGGAAAATTTTGGATATGAAAACTTGTGCAAAGGGGGGAATGGGGATCGAGGAATGAAGCATGTACAAATACTAACCAGACAGAGCCTTATGTCCCAATCAATTTGGGTCGGCATGCAAATACTAAAATACTTCATACAATTTATTAGTTGAAATAATGGTGTGGATAACCAAATTACGACCGGAACTTTTTAAATGCTGTAAAACGATGTGTAAAGAAAGTCCATTGAATACTAGGAACAAGCATTGGTCTTTTTCCTTGATTATTCATTTATGCTATAGAATAGATTCAATAGACCACTGATGTTTTTCTTTTCTAAGTAACAAAATTACAGTTTGGTTCTCTACGTCAATAATGAAGGACAAGGGGTGATAATGCCTTTGCGCCAGAAGATAAATGATGGAATAAATGAGGAAACTTCTTGCTTATGTTATATGGACTCTTCTATTTTCCCCATAGTACCCATGTGTGACTGGCAGGGCATGGATAACTGTGGGATACCTGTCCGACACCTGCATCCAATTTGAATGATCTCTAATGTTTAAGTTGTCTAAAGAAAAAGTTGGCATTAGCTAGGAAAGAAACATTCCTGGCGTATCACATAGATGGGAAATAGAATTTCTTCATTTTTCCTTAATCTTATTCGATCTCAAGTAGATTTCTAAACAATTTACAACATATTATTTTCTAATTATAATGCACTTTTGGACCCATGTCCCACAATCCTGAGATTTGAGCTCAAGAAGGTCTCACCTTCGTGCAAAAGATACTCCCGTACACTAGTTCATCTATCATAGGTTAAAAAATTTCACCAGTACATCCAGGGATGATGTTTCCAAAATAACATACTTCTCACAAATCAACAAGCAAAATAAATTCTGGCTATGCAATGTCTGCTGTCAAGCATGACAACTATATTGCTATCAAACCTAAAAAAAGGTAAATTTAAACATACAACTCAAAACTGCTCGAAATTTTTTTTTTCAGGTTTTCTTTGAGTCAAACTTTTATACCATTACGGCAAAAGATGAAACAATCATAACACCAGTTGTAACAGAATATTCCCCTGATGCCAATGGAAGATAAGGCTTGTTAACCTGTAATAAAAAAAAATACATCAGAACCAACAATTAGACTTCAAATTAATGCCATCATATGTTTACTAGAAACACAGATTTCAATGCAAGTGCCGCGAAAAACTCAGGGAACACAAGAGCTTTTAAATAAGAGTTAAGACTTATGGATGAGCTACCTTGTCTATTTCTATGTCAGACAACTGATTGAGACCAACAATATAAATATTCATCAAAAGGGCAGCAACAATGGCCTGAAAAAAAAAAGAGTAAGAAATTAAGTGAAATGATCTTTGGCAAGCATCCAAGTGTTCAATTCAACCTGAGCAAAAAGCTTCGAAGCACCTCTAACACTCCAGTGAAAAATAATGGAGAAAAATCAGACAGCCTCTCCACTGCAAGGAGAGAAACTGAAATTATGCTCAATGCCTGCTCACAAAAAAATAATGAAGTCTCCTTTAAATTCTAAGAACGATTATTGAGAAGGGGAAACCTACCTAAACCCAATTCATGAACAAATACAGAATTGGAAAGCGAGAAATTTGAACCTAACCGTTCCTATTACTGTATGAGGCCGTGAAAACCTGTAGAAAGCATTTAAGGCATCTTGCATGGATTCCCGAGGGTTCTTGGGATGATAAGCTCCAGGATCAGATTCAAGAGGCTGACTGGAGGCTGCATTTGCTATATACTTTCCATTACGAGATTGATAGGATGGAGATATTTCATTGCTTCGTGCAACATGTTGTGCTACAAGCCCCCTCTGTAACTTCACAGTGTGGTACTTTCCAAGCATGTTCCGCACTCTGTATCCTGAAAATGACACAGCTATACACAAACCATTCAATTTTAGACACAGAAAATGAAAAATCCACAGCAGGGCTCGATGTTTTGCTTATAACTTATAACTTATAAGCCTTCAAAAAGGGTGACATAAGGAACATTACCAGTGCTTGACTTATCCAATGATACTCAGAAATAAAAATACAAGGAGTTCCATTAAGCTCCTTAGCATTCGGGGACAAGAAACTAAGACAACCTCATCCACCACTATGTGACTGAACAACAGGCGATGACCTAAGACTTCAAGTCAGAGATAAAAATCTCTTTCTAAGACTGACTTCAAGTAGTTAACTATAAAGCCAGTTCAATCTGATCGGAAATTCTGTCTGGTGAACTAATCAGTGAATAGAGATTCTCACCTTTTTACAAGTTCGTCTATTCTTCTTATTACAAGTTCGTCTATTCTGTTGCCAAAAATTCTTGACTTCACTTTTAATTCTTTTGTCTTTGTGCCTTCTCATTCTCTTTTGCAGGCCACATTCTTGGGTCATTGGCACATGATAGATCATCTAATTCTAAACTATCTCAATTTTTTGCTACAAAAACTTGGATATACTTCGATAGTTCCAGAGTAGCTGAGCCATTGAACTCGTAGGACAAAATTTTCATTTTCGATAACTTTCACAATAGGACTAGTGTTGAATTAAAGTTGACCTCACACCAAAGCTTTTTTTTTTGTTGAGGAAAAGCATATCAAAGTTTGGAAAGAAGACATGTAGATTCTGAACAGCGGGGCGCAAACCATTCCAACAGACCACCTTTAAAATGGCATAGTTACTGTTCAAAATGAAGTCTTCAAATCCATATTTTGTTCAAAATGAAGTCTTCAATTTGCCATGACACTTTAGCTCCGTTCACTTGTCAAAAATTAGTGCAGAAAAACTATTTCCGAGAAAATTATAGTAAAGTGAAGTAAAGGAAAGTGAAAAGTATTTTCCTTCATGCGTTCATTATTTTTTAAAGTTTTACGGGTTCATTTGATAAAGAAATTTAAGAGAAAGTTGAAAAGTATCGAAATAAGATTCCTGCAAAATCTTGTGGTTTTTGCAGGACAAGTTTTCCAGAGAGAGTTTCCTACAGGAAATGTTAGAGATCTAGGTACCACAACTTTCCCATTAGCTGAACACATTACAAACACAGGAAAGTTTTTAAAAAAATGTGCTTTCATTTCCTTTCCCCGAACGAGCCCTTTTAGATTTTCATGTGGGAAAGAGCAGGTAGAAGTGAAGAAAACTGGAATTAGATGATGACAAGAACCAATCCGAATACAGAAATATCCTGTCTTGAATTTCTCACTCCTCCACCCATTGCTACTTATCAATCTAGACAATGGATTAAGACTTACTTATTTCGAGTTTCCAATCAAGAAGTGCCAAGTTTTTTTATTTGTAATCTAATACCATTTTACAACAGTTCATACCAGATAGAATGCGTTAAGAAGAAGTATACAACAAGGGTCTGACACTAGCAAACATGCATGGATACCAGATACATAAATTTGTGAGAGAGTTAGAAGAAACCCAGATGGATTGAAAAGTGGAAAACCCTAAAATAGTAAAGCGGAAGTGAAGGTCATACCTGTTTTTGAGGCAGATACCTCTGCTACAACTGGAAACGGAAGAGGTTTGGGAAAAGACCCAATAAGCATAGACTCCATTTGGCTACTTCAATCAAAACATGCGATTCTTGGCGGCTCGTAATGTAGATAGATAGATAGAAAAACTCTCTCCCTCTTGTCTCTCTCTCTCTCTCTCTCTCTCTCTCTCTAGCTCTCTGCAACAGACTGTGTGAAGTGGAATGAATGAGCAAATTGAGGAGTAATAAACTCAGGGGAAGAAAGGGGCTTCTTGTGCACTGATCCCAAAAAAACACACAAGGGGGCTTCTTGTGCAGATGCAGTAGTCGGTCAAGGAGCAGGGAAAATTTATGGGCCCAACGGATACCAAGTGCCGAGCCTATGTGGTACTCAAATATTATATTTGGATCGTCCAAAATTATATGGGATGATTGAGATTAAAATATTTTCTCCTCACTCCTGCTCTCCTTTTTCTCTCTCTACATTCAGACCGCCTAAAATCAAAATAAACGATCCAAATACGCCTAGGAGTACACCATGTGTATCCTCCCAACACTGAAAAATTGCTAGTCAGTCAAGAGAGTGTTCGACCGTCCAATGATGGCGTGTACGTTTTATGCCCAATTTGCTAATGTCCGTCGGCTCTAATAGTAAATCTGTGGGTCATAGGAGTATTTCATTACCTGCTCCCGGCGTGTGTGTAGACTCACTGGTTCATCAATTTTGTAAGAACGCATCATGCAGATTTCACAGTGATGTCACTGATGTTTGATTCTTTTTATTTATTTTTATTTTACTAGTGATGTACACAATCTAAATTAATTACTAAAATAAAAATGGTCTATAAGAATTGAACTGAATTCATACATTGTGAGAGACTTTAATGTTTATCTACACGCATCCACCGGTCACCACCACTAATAATCGCTGCTCTATCTTACCCCACCACCAACTGCCACAACTACCATCATCACGCCAGAACTCCACCTTACCTGCCACCCCAAAATCCATAATACTAATACATGAATTCGGCGCCTTTCCACTAATATTTCTATGCCAAATTGTTTTATGCCATTCGTGTGTTGATGTTTCAACAGGAAAAGATTTTAAATAGAAGCAATATCTTGGGTGAGTGAGGGAGAAGACTACAATTGCTCGCGATGCACGGATGGAGCCATAGCTATTAGGTGGGCACAGAGAAAAGGGAAACGGGATGGGTGTTGTGCACCCAGGTGCTATGCACTGTGTTGTACACTCTTCGGTCGTTCGATTGTGTACGGTCCGGATGTGTTTTATTTTTTACCGGTAAAAATAAATCAAAATTAAATTAAAATTGTTGAATGCATCTGGACCGTCTAAAACATGATCAGACGGCCAAGGAGTGCACAGCACCCACCCCTAGTCCAAAGAAAAGGCAGTTTTAGGATTTGGTAGATATAAAGGTGTTTAGAATTAAATTATAATCTTTGAATGGGTGCAAAAATCATTTGGGACCGGAAAGGATTATTGTGGGTTCAAATGAAACCACTCAAAAAATTAACTAAGCATACGGACAATGATCTAATTTTATACTATGAACGAAAAGAATTACCCACTTCGTCACGATTTGTTTGTTCATTTTTTAAATATCAATTTATTAAAGGAACATAATGATTACTTTTAAGAAGTTTTGTTTATCCAAGAATGTCCCTCCCTTTTTCAGCATTAAATAGACTAGAAATGCACCCTCCCCAACGCATAATTTTTTAAAAGAAAGAGAGTATTTACGAGATTTTAGCAAATCAAACTCATAATTGGGCAAACATTTTGGGACACTTCAAAATTAAAAAGTGAGCAAACTTATTGGTATGGAGGGAGCATTATCCTTCATTTGGTGGATTCAATATAGTACAACATTATAAAAAGAAGTCCCGTGCCATGGATTTTAATACAAGGACAACCACAACTAGAGGTTTTCATATTCAGTTAAAAAAAAAATAGAGGTTTTCATATAGAAAGAAAACAAAAATGTCGGTGTCATAAGACTTTTAAACGTTTGTTTAAGCGGGGAAGATATTGAATTGGAAATTTTTGAGAAACTGATTTGGTGAAGTCAAGGTTTAAGCCGTGGGTATAGTATACTTGATCAAACACGGAATAACGATTGGACCACATGGTATTTCCTCTTTCTCTAGTCACAACTTATTGGACGGACCACTCATTCATGCCTTCCTCACTCTAAAACGACCATTGGACTCTTTACTTACATGACAAATCATTCGTGCATCTTGAAAATGATTGCTTAATCCAAAGCGAGATGCTCCATTGTGACTTTGCAAGGGGAAGGTGTACCAAGCTATACGGATTCAGAGGTTTTAGTGCACGCCCGACTACAGGGTTGTACGATGGCCATAACACTTGTTTTAATTGTAAATGATAATTAATTGCCATCTTCAAAACTAAGTAGTTTTGCATAATGAAATTAAACAATTGGAGACCTAGAAACCCTTATTTGTGCCCAAACCAATTGAAGATAGGGCTTTAAAAGTTTACAACGATGAACTCCTCAAGTTGCATCCATGGCTCTTTTTTTGTTTTTTTGCTTAATTATTCATGAATGAAATCTTTAAATTTAAATTTGATGACTGTTAAAGCATCCAACTCAAAACCAATTGGCAATGAGTGGAGAGGCCGCGCCAGGCTCATATACTAGCTTTAGAGGTTATAATAATTAACCAATGTGGGACAAACTCTAACACTCCCCCACACGTGCGACCCCTGAACCCGCGCGTGGAGAGGTAAACAACGGATCCCCAACATTAGGATCATAGCGAAACATGGTGCACTTATGGCACAAACAACGGGGCAATAACCAAGAGAGTTTGTCCAAAATCCTCTGAAAGCCTAGCTCTGATACCATATTAAATTGTTAACCACCAACTCATTTAAAAGCTTAAACTGTTAGATAGATGGGTAACTTTATAATTTATATTCTCAATAGAAAACACAGCACAATAACTGTGCATTTTAATTTATAGGGTCAACGTAGGCGGCTCAATTAGTTATCTAGGTGCAATATTTGCAAGGAAAGTTGGCGGAACATTCCTTTAGGACCTATAAAAGATGTATCAAGTTAAACAAAATGCTTGGTTGGACAATTGTGGTTCTAGTAGAATAATTTCATCTGTGCATTTACGGATTACTATTGGAGTAATCTATGTTAATGGCATTCAATATGACTATTTTGGTAGTGTGTCAGTCTATTTGTCAGTGTAATTTACAGTTATGAAAAGGATTCCTTCTAAAAAATGTGACTAATGATGTAGATGATAGGGACCGAAGAGCGACGTCGTCGATGTAAGCCGCAGTGACGAACAAAAGACATGTCGTGGATGTAAGCTATGATGATGAATAAGACATGTTTGGATCATCAGGTAGGAAAGAGGTTGATCCCATTTACTTTGAATAGCCATTGGTGCCAAACTCACGGGATTACCTACCAAATGAGCAGCAATAACGGCCTTAAACTTGAAACCAAAGTCGCGAAGAAGATTCAGAAATTGGTGTAGTTGGTAAGAAAAGAAAAAAAATTAAAAAGATAAAAGGTGACGGGTAGTTTTGAAAAGAAAAAAACAAAAAAGATAAAGTAAAGGGGTGTTGAGAAATTAGTGTAACGTGTAAGAGAAAAGAAACGCCGAAAAAAGATGAAGCTGAAAAGGTTTGTAGCAATGTCGAATGAGCTTCTTTGAGATTGGTCTGCTCGATTGTTCCCGCTACTCCGGTCATCTCTTGGAACCAAATTGCCCTTGTGATAAGGAATAAAGTGATCTGCTAGAAGCCTATATATAAATAGCTATTTCTATTATTGTTTGAGTTAATTACCAAAAGTTTTATGTGAATTGTCCATTTTATCCAGTAAATCCCTCTCCCTCTCTCTCTCTACTTTTTCCCCAGACCTTCTTTCTCTACTTTCCTAAACCTAGCCGCCTCTTCTCCCCTCCCCTTCCCCCTAGGATTTCACCACCCAGGGCGGCGGCGGGATGGGGGGACCTTGTTCCCTCTTATGCGATCTAGGAGCTACACTCTCCCCTCCCCCACTCTTCCTTCCTGCTTTTTCTGTGGCCGCCTCTTTTCCTGTTTTCGAGACTGCCTCCTCCGATCTACCTCATCCGTCAAGATCTATTTTGGGCCTTGGTGGCTGTGGGCTGGCAGTTCGAGGTGGTGCTCGACGGTGGGTGAAAGGCAGCGGCGGCGGGGTTGGTAGAAGAATGAGGTCCAGCCGGTTCTCGGCTGGTGGTGGAGGCCTATCTTGTTCTGACCCAATCGTGGCACCTCTTTCGCGTACTCGGTTTATCGGAGCTGGAATCTGCAAAACTTTGCCTCTGCCTCTGCCTCTGCCGCTACGCGCCTTGTCGTGCGTCTGCGTGATTTGTAAGTTGTGGCTTTTGGTGATCGGGTGTATGGAGACTCCCGCCGGGTTTTTGCTGTTGTTATTTAGTTTTCACTTCATTAGGGAGATTATCAGTCCCTTCGTGGACATTATCATACCCCTCGTTGGGTATTGTTCGATTGTTCTCGGTGTATTCTCAATTAATCCATATGGATACCCCGAAAGTTGTGGGTTTTTACCCAACCTAGGGCTCCGGATTGGGGTTTGTTTCGTCCTTTGGGCGATTTCTGAGTAATGAAATGAATTTGCTATTTTAAAAAAAAAAAAAGTCCATTTTCATCTCCCTCGTGCTTTTTTTTTATTTCCTCTCTCTTGTTGGAATCATCTTATGTTTGAGGGATCTATATATAGGTGACTCGTTTAGTACAATTTAATCAGTTGCATAAAATGATATTGATTGACTTGAGGAGTTGATGAATCTTACTTTTATTCTTTTGGGGTTTTGAGCGTATCATTTAACTATTCAATGGTTACTTTTTATCGTAGGGTAGCCAGGTAGGGGGTAGTGCTTGCTAAGGCATTATTCTAGAAATTGACCTAAGTTAGGAACTTGCTTAAGTTGGGTTTTTGACTTGATCTATTATGAAAGAATGACATGTCTCGTAAAACGTAATAGTCAGTTAGGAAGTAAGTCAATTACTGAAACAGCCCATTCGGGACAACCTCATCTTTCTCCGTTCACCCGCTACCAAATTCAAAGCATGTCGTCCACTCTCCACCACAAATTTGATTCTAAAACTTAGGGGCGGTTTTGTTGCGGGGAAACAGCTCTATGCCTTTTTTTCCCCCTAATAAAAGCAGATATGGTAAATAGCCATAGCGAATGGGTCTGGGTCAGCAATCATGCTACGATACGTGATTTAAAGTTGGCTAGGTTGGGTGCTCATTATGGGATACACAATATAGACTCAACACGGACAAAGTATATCATGAGTACATTGTGAGTACGATACACACACACGAGCATAGTATATCACGATTACATAGTGCATACGAGACAGACACGAGCATAGCACATGCACAACACATGCTCGATACAAGCATGGAAATACCATTTCTCTATGTATGTTAGATTGATTCATTACGTGGAAGACAGGAATGAGAAGTCTAGATGAGAGAGTTCTAGAGAGAGAGTGAGTGGAGAGCTTTAGGGTTTTTTTATTTTCCCCTCTTTCCTCACCCAGCCGCCCCCCCTTTCCCCTTCTTCCCCCCTCATTTTTCCCCTTCTTTTTCCCTTCCTTCCTCCCTTCCCCTCAGTCACCCTAAGCTCTTACTTTCTCTCGTCTCTCCTCTCTCCATCTCTTGTGCTTTTGGGTTGAGATATATTCTCCCTTTCATTTTTGTGATGTACATCACCATTCTCGGGGCCCAGCTTTCATGGCTTTTGTTGAAGGCAGCGGCAGACGGGCTTGGCAGCAGCGGAGCAACAGCGGTGACAGCAGTAGGTAAGACCCCGCCGGCGGTGGAAGTTTGATGCAGATCTCTCTTCTCTGGAACCCGATCTTGGATGGACTCGGGTTGATTGTTGCGTTGCTGTTCTTCGATTTTGGTTGTATGTTGTATGTTTCTTGTATTTCCGTTTTCTTGTATTTCCGATGTACCCAAAAAAAAAAAATATTGATCCATTACATTTAAGTTGATTGAAAACGAGACTTTTTTTTTGGATAATTCGGAATTTGAAAAACGAGACTTGTTATTCCTATATAATGGAATTGTGTAAAAGTTGGATATATAGTTTTGTAGGTTTGAACTATGATTACTCTTTCATTTCTTTACCGTCACTGTGTCACATTTAACTTGCACAATTAATACAACAAGGAAGTCTCAAACTAAAATATATACGAAACATGAAAATAATGGGTTATACTTATAACTAATGGGTTATACTTATAACTAAGTAGAGTATTTGATGATTCTTCGTCTCAACCTTTAAAAAGTAGATTTATAAGTTTGTTCAAATTCTGTACGGTTTAAATTTTGGAGACTCGATTAGGCAAGATGCAATGCGGCTTGTGGTTTCTCACGGCTCGAATCAGATCTAAAATATCTTTACATGACACGACATAATTAGTAACACAAGTCGGGCTAGGGATGATAAACCCGACAAAAAAAGAACTAGGTTGTCGCAGTACAGAAAATGTACAAATGATTGGTTTTGGTCCACTTCGGCTCCACAAAGGATTGGATCCGTTCATATTTTTCAAAATAATATTTACATGTATCCCGTAGAAGATCAGTTCAATCGAATACTGTAAAGTGCTCCATCAGTTCATCTAGAGCACTTAACGTTGTCTGATTGAGCTGATTTTAAAACGTACATGTGAAATATTATTTTGAAAAAATGACACCGGTCATTCGTTTGGAGCACCGAATGAGCCCAAACCAATAGATTCGTACATTTTCTATCCCTCAATTTCTCTGTCCATATATTTATGGGGAAAAAAAAAGGGTACTCTACAGTAAATTCGAAAAGAACTTCCATTGTACCAAAAAGAAAAAAAGAAAAAAAAAGAAAAGAAAAAATCTAAACCCTAAGCCCATCGCATTCCTTTATATACGCTTGTTGGAAATCTCGGAAGTGGCTGCTTGTTGGAACTCTGGCCTTAACCATACAAAGAGTGAGAAATTTTTTCCTTACGCGAACCTGAATCATGAGGTCGTCTGACAATGAAGGTGATGGAGAGGAAGAGGAAGGTAAAACCAGCACCGATCTAAAATCCAAAAAGCCTTGCTTAGCTTTTTGGACCATTGTTTCAGTGATTTACCAAAGGTTTGTGTCTCTTTTCAACCGTTAATCATCAGATTTTTCCGTTCCTTATCCTTATTTCATCACTGAATCATCTATCTGTAGTTTTGTACCAGTTCAAAAAGTATAAAAAAAAAAAAAAAAAACTCTGTACAGATTTGGATCATTTGATCCGAATGATCTGTACACGCTGATATGATTTGCTAGAGCTGTTAATCCGAGCTTATTATTCATGGATCAGTTAGATGTAGAACATCCTTTAACAATCTAACATGTTTAGGTTAATTTTCAGGAGGTGTGTGTGTGTGTTTTTTTTTTTTTTATCATCTTCGGGAGGTGTTGCTGTCCCCGAATAATCTGTCTTGTTTCTAATAACAAAAATCACTTCAACATTAGTTTGTGGAAAATTGGGTAAGATTGTTGGAGACTCCAACGGTTTGTCTTTGATCACTCCAAATCTCGATGCATTTTTTAGGTAGGACGGTCAGGTATCCGGCCGAGCTAAGTTTTGTGTGATGAAACGATCCTTTCATATGAAATCACGTAGAAAAAGTTGAGGGCATATCTTTTGAGCAAAAATTTCTCTTTATTATGGGTGAATAACTCTGATCTATCGCGGCTGTAAATTTTTCCCACCGATTACTTGCCAGATTGAAGTAGTAGTAATAGCTTGTTTTGTAGTGCAACTGTGCAAGATTGTTGCCAACAATAGCAGGGATAGAAACGAAGATGAGATAACTAAAAAAGCCGGAGTTATTTAACCTTACTTAATTACCAATAGACTTCTGCCCTCATAAGTGGCTTTGAATTGTAACCAATCTAGCTCGTGTGGTCCATGGTGTGATTGTCCAATATGTAGTTCATTCGTAGATTAATCTTTCATTTTGTTGCTGATACTCGTGAAAATAATATTCATAGAGAACTCAAAATTTGTAACATGTAATGTGGGCTGAGAATTAGGTGTCGTATGTATGTGACGGTTAGTTTGGTTGTTTAGAGTTCTTTTTAGTGAAATGCTGGAGAAGAAGTGCAGTGAAAGGTTCGTTAGGGGTTGATTTCCTTTTAATAATGTTGGCTTATGGTAATTTTTATTGCCGTCAATTTCCTTTTCTTGACATTAATTGGAGAGATCGTTTAATCTCGGTGCGCATTTATAACAACTGAAGTACTCAAAATATATCTCATATTTGTGCATGATAGGGATTTTTCATAGTTCCACTCTCAACATAGAGGACGAACCATAGGCGTGGGAGATTGCTTTAATTTCCTTGCTCATTTACATTAACTGAAGTACTTAAAATATGCTTCATGTTTCGTTCATGATGATAGCGTATTAGGGTTTATCCGTAGTTCCACCGTAAACTTAGAGGATGTACCGAATGCATGCTCTATTGTCCACGGATTAGCCGGAAAGTTAGATATTGTATTAAATGCATATGTCTACTATCTGATGTTTTTGTTTACATCTTCCATTTCAAGTGATATTACTCTTAACTAGTGAGGAATTAATTATTTTTTACCTTTAAGAAGCGTTCATTTTAATGCTACCGTTTGAACTCTCCTTATGCTATGTCAATCTTGAGTGACGTAATCTGTTGCCACCTGATTGATGTTGTTTTCAAAGTGGCTCGTTATTTTTGCCTTTCCTTCTCTTACACAGCACATGTTTGTCTTTGTCAGGAGTATGTTTTTGAATTGAATCCAAGGCGCTGCTGCTCCCTCCAAGGGGCATACCCTTTATTCCAGGGGAAGTGGGGTGTAACCACTGGAACTTGTTTCTTGCACAGCTCTAGGCATGGCAGGATTATATCCCTGAACAGAATGGTCAAATGCAGTACTTGATGATTGTGATGGCATATTTCTAGGGCCAGAATTAGGGTTCTGCAATTGACGTGTACTCTGGGTTGCTTGATGTTACTATGTCACTAGCTTCAGTTTATCTCCTCCTCTTCATTTGGTGGTTCAAAGTTCAAATCAAGAGATGCTTGAATTTGGTGGTTATTGTTCTCAGCATTTCTCTCTTCCATGACTGCAATGGGACAACGATCATTTCAATTATTGTTTCAGTGAATTACCAAAAGGTTTATGTGAATTGTCCATTTTCCTCTCGCTAGTGCTTTTCATTTTTTCCCCTTGCGTTTCATTTTTTTCCCTTACTTGAATCATCTTTTTTTTGTGGGATCTTTATTATATATGTGATATTGTTTAATACGATTAGTTAGTTGCATAAAAGGATATTATTGACTTCAGGAGTTGATGAATCTTGGGAAAATTTCAAAATGACCCCTGAACTTTATGACAATTCTTAAAAAAACACTTGGACTTCGTCCGTTAACAAAACGACACCCAAACTTTTATTCCGTCAACAAAAAAGTCCCTGCCGTACCATTCCGTCAATTTCTTGATGGATGACGCTCAACGGTAACTTGTGGGTAAAATAATGATCCAATGGCACAGTGGATCAAGTAGCTACTGGTATCCGATTGAGCTGATTTTTAATGAGTCCACTTAAAAAATTATTTTAAAATTAGTGAACGGTTCGAATTTTTCATGTGGGACCTGTAAATGGGCCCCATGGACCGAATTGATTAAGTTAAGTCCCTTGTGCACAGATGGGTTTGGGGCCCCATTTATGGTTTCGACACGAAAAATCTGAACTGTTCACTAATTTTAAAATAATTTTTAAGCGGGCTCACGAAAAATCAGCTCGATCGCATACCGGTAAGTGCTTGACCCATTGTTTCAATTTTTCATTCAGATTTTAAAGATCCGAATTCTGAATGAAAAATTGAAACAATGAATCAAGCACTTACGGGTATGCGATTGAGCTGATTTTTGTTGAGCTTACTTGAGAAATTATTTTAAAGTTAGTGAATGGTTTGGATTTTGTGTGGGACACATAAATGGGCCCCACAGACCCATCTGTGCACAATGGACTATAGGGCCCCAAAGACCCAATTAATTAAGTTAAGTCCCTTGTACACAGATGAGTCTGTGGAGCCCATTTACGGATCTCACACGAAAAATCTGTACCGTTCACTAATTTTAAAATAACTTTTTATGAGGGCTTAGGCAAAATTAGCTCAATCACATACCAGTAAGTGCTTAATCCATTGTTTAAAATTTTCATTCAAAATTCTGATCCTTGAATTATGAATGAAAAACTGAAATAATGGATCAAGCATTTTCAGGCATCCGATTGAGTTGTTTTTTTATGAGCACACTTGAAAAATTATTTCAAAGTTAGTGAACGATTCAGATTTTTCATGTGGGACACGCAAATGGGCTCTACAGATACATCTGTGCACAAGAGATTTGCAAACATAGTCGTCGGATTTTAAAACATGTAATTTAAATCTTTAACAGTTACCGTTAACCGCCATCTATCAAGAAATTGACGGAATGGTACGGTTGGGGCTTTTTTGTTGATGGAATAAAAGTTCGGGTGTCGTTTTGTTAACGGACGAAGTCCAGGTGTTTTTTAAAGAATTGTCAGAAAGTTTAGGTGTCATTTTGAAATTTTCCCATGAATCTTTACTTTTATTAATTTGGGTTTTTGAGCTAAGCGTCATGAAATGATATGATTGACTTGAGTAGTTGATGAATCTTTACTTCTATTCTTTTGGGGTTTTTAGCGTGTCATCCAACTATTCAACAGTCACTTTTATCCTAGCTTGGGTGGCCAATTAGGGGTGGTGTTTGCTAATTTTGTGATGGAGAGTGAATCGTGGACTGAAGTGGAGCAGCTCATGCCTTTTTCAACGACATAATTTACTTTTGACGGTAGACACATTGATTATTTATCTCTAAAGCCATTTCGTGGAAGTACCGACAAGTTTCCATATCTCAACCATCTCTCTCTTGTGGGAAGCTACATAATTTTTGTCTTTTTGTTATCCTCTTAGAAGCTATTTATGTCATTCCAAAGAGACGCAGATGACCAATGAGAGAAGAAACACTACTGCTATATAACACAACCTTTGCTTGACTGTATGACTGTCATTTCGTTTACCAGATTGACAAAAGTTTTGGACCGAGTGCGAATGTTTTCCATTTGTAGGGAAAACAAAGAACAGTAGATATGCATTTTACTTTATAGGGTCAGGGTAGCCGACTCAATTGGTTATCTAGGTGCATGTGCATGAATGTCATGGAAAGTTGGCCGAACTTTCGTTTAGGAACTCTCGTGTTTGAAATGCAATGGAGTACTTGGTTCTTAAATGACATTTTCCTGTTGATTGAAATTGGTAGTTGGCCATGCGTAAAGTGCTTAGTTCTTGCCTTCTTGGTTGTGGAAGTTCCTTAACCTATTGAACAAAATCCACAATTCCTCCCACTTCTTTATGTCCTCGCAGTTTCATCAATTAAACGATTACCTGGTTCTTGGAATTGTTGTCATTTAGCAATTAGGCATAAGAACGGAGTAGAGATCCTATGATTGACTTTATAGTAATTTTTTCAGTGAGAAAATTCATGTCCTTTTTACCTGAGAACTGGATTGTGTAAGTTTGGAGTTGCATGCAAGTTAATTTCATCATCCTCAGCCTGCAAGGTGGAACTTTTTCACCCGTTTCTGGACCTTTTGTCTACGGATTTCCAAGCTCATCAGTTCCGACCTCATATGGTTTACATTTTCTTGGAGCTCCAACAATGTCCTTTTATAAAAATCTGAATTGTATCTTGCATTTGCCCCCGAAAATTAAATTTTTTAATCCATTCATGGTCTGGTGGATACAAAGACGATGAAGATGGCAGTGATGTCATTATATATACGGGTCAAGGTGGGCAGGACAAGAATTCAAGGGAATGTGGTCATCAAAAACTGGATTTTCCGGAGCCAAAAAATGCCAAAACCAAAGAACAAGCCAGTTTCCGTTTCCGAAAACACCAAGATGAGGAAAATCCGTATAATCTATAACGATCCAGATGCAACGGATTCTTCAGACGACGAAACCGTATGGAACGGAACGTATGGTCCGTGAAATAAACCTTCCTTTCGGGCTTGTGAATTGGTCTAGAAAATAACTCGAAACAGAGAGTTCTTACCAAGAGAGCAACAATGGGGAAAAAGAAAAAGGCCCAATATTAAGAAGAGATTGGTTTCGCCGGAAACACCCAATTCGAACCCATGTCGACAGTTGTCTTCGGGTTCGAAACACAAGGGTGTTCGGCAGCGGAAATTGGGGAAATGGGCAGCCGAGTTTCTAGACCATTTCATGAACTTGAAGTAAGAGTGATCCGTGGGCGAAAATATGAGGGGAGCCAAAACGGTAAAGTATGTGTTTATGATGGGTTCTACAAGATTATTGCGTCATGGTTTGAAGTGGGTAAATCTGGGTGTGGGCTGTACAAGTATAAACTAGTTAGAATGGCTTGTAAAAAGCTGAAAAAGAGGTGCTGTTTAATGCTCCACAGGTCTGTTATGTTTCCATCACTTTTGAAAACATTAAGCTTGTCTACTTGAGGAGGAGTGTAGTGAAGGAACTATTGAAGCAATTTGGAACCTTTGAAAAGAAGGTCTGTTAGAAATTGCTATTTCAATTATTGTTTCAGTGAATTATCAAAAAGTTTATGTGATCAATTGTCCATTTTCGTCTCCGTTGTGCTTTTCATTTTTATTATTTATTGCTGGAATCATCTATATGTTTGAGGTATCTATGTATAGGGGGATCGTTTCATATGATTACTCAATTGCATAAATTGATATGATTGACGCTGAGAAAAGAAGAAGAAGAAGATATGATAGACTGAAGGAGTTGATGAATCTTTTATAACTTTTATTCTTTTGGGGTTTTGAGCCTATCATTCAACCATTCAACCATTGAATGGTTACTTTTATCCGAGGGTGGCCAAGTAGGTGTGATGTTAGCCCATCTAAAATGGCCTAACCATAATTAGATAATTAAAAGTTGATACACAACTTTTTGGTTATCCATTTAAGGGAGTTCGGACATAAGGGCCTAGTTTTTTTGTTTTAGCTCGATTAGATCAAGATTTACTATCCTGATTTAATGAATTTATTTATAGGAATTTACCACTTTTAAGCTCCATAACGGAAAAGAAAGATCAACGTAGGCTTTGTTTGGCATGCCTAAAGAAGTTGGCATGGCTTTTTGGGATTTTTCATGTTTGGGATGTAAATGATTAGAGAGCTAAAAGAAAACTTGTGTTCTTTCATTTTTTTCTGGGGTGTTCTATTATGCCTTTTTAAGAGAGAAGTGCTACGGGTACACAAGGCTATGTCCAGTAAAGTACAAACCGGTCTCGGGGACTTATTTTTGGGTTCCATATGAACGATCCAAGCAATTCATTCATTTTACAATAATTTTTTAGGGGTCCTGCGAGAAATCAGCTCAATCAGACGTTTTTAAGTGCTTAATCCAAAATCACCCTGCTTCATTCCAAAAAAAAAAAAACAAAAAACATTGAATGAAACGGGGTGATTTTGGATCAAGCACTTACAAACGTCCAATTGAGCTGACCCTTCGGGAAATCATTCTAAGATGAATAAACGGCTCGGATCGTTCGTGTAGGATCCAAAAGTGGGTCCCCGAAGTCGGTCTGTACATTTTCTAGATATATAGCCTTATGTAACCCTCGACTTTTCGCTTTTAAAAGAGGCCCAATAAATCTTAAGTTTCTTCATGAGCATAACTCTTTCGTTTCAGCAAAACTCCTAATTTAAATTGCCAAATATGCCTTTACGTACAAGGTTACATGATATCCATGGAGAAGAACATAAATAGTGTGGAGATAGAAAATGTGCTATATATGCACACCTGGAAGTTTTGGAGGCATCGGTGGTGGCGAGGCCAGATAAGAGGTGGGGATAGTCTCATTGTGCTTTTGTGACACTGAAGCCGGGGGTACATAAGTCAGCCGAACAACATTTTTCCGAAGATATAATGAAGTTTTGCCGGTCTAAGATGCCTGCCTATTGGGTTCCGAAATCGAAAGTTTTTGGTCCTTTGCCGAAGACAGCTACTGGGAGGTGCAGAAGCATCTGTTGAGGGCCAAGGCAAAAGAGATGGGACCTGCCAAAAAGAGTAGGTTATGATAAGATAATGTAGTGGGGTGTGAGTAATAAGAGGCATCTTTGTTGATCCTGGTTGTTCCTCTCTCATTTTCCACCTTAGCCTCTCTGTTTGTTCATAGAGAGTGTTTTCAATTTTTTTCTTTTTCTTTTTTGAGCTTGTCCTTACAGTGAACATACTGAAGGAATAAAGAATGAGGAGGAAGGATATGAGAGATGTCAAAAAGAGTAGGTTATAATCAGACAGTGGTATGAGAGTAATAAGAGGCATCTTCAAAATGCTTGTTATGCTATTTCTCTTCTGTTTAGCCCCTCTGAAAGATTAAGGAATGAGATTCCAGATCAAGAGAGAAAAAAAGAAAAAAGAAAAAAAAAAGAAAACGGAATGAGATAAGGTCCTATGGAGGCACTGTGTTCCCATTATCTGACCATTGCAAATGCCTTTTAAAACATACTAATATATAAACACGGCAAGTTTACTGTACGTATAGTAGTTTTTTCCAAGACACGTTGGAGCTCTAGATGTATGAAGAAAAAAAAAAAGAATAAATTATTTCCACCGGCGGTGGAAACGGTGGGTTTTCCACCACCGCCCATTGTGGATTACACTGTGCATTTATTGTTATAATCTGAATCGTCCATCTTGTAGGGTCCACAATATAGTATATTCACGCAAAAAATCAGCTTGCTTGGATATGAAAAGATCTATCAAATGTTGAATTTTAGTTAATAAAATGGATGGTCTGATCCTGTTAAGTTAAACTTTTCATGACCATCTATTTTATAAACTAAAATGTAATATTTTGATACACTTATTGATGTCCGGTGAAACTAATTTTCGGAATGAGAATACTAATCTACGGGTACTACAAGGTGAATGTTTCAGATCATTTGTTAACGCATCGTGGGGCCTAATATGATGGTGGTGGAAAACCTATAGTTTCCGCCGGCGGCGGCGGAAGGAATCTATACTAAAAAAAAAATCAACTATCTAATAACAATAAGTCTTTCTGATTGTTTTTTTTTCTTTTCTAATAGACAAATGTGAATCAATCCAATAGCCCCAAATGAGTGGTTAAGCTCATTTTTCGAATGAACAATTGTTTAAATCATCAAAACGAACTATGGTTATTCGGTCTGTTCCGTAGAGCTTCTTTAAGAATTATTAAAGGAAGTTGATTCCTAGTACTACAATAAGAAAGAAAACAAAAGCACATACTCCAATTACTTGCATGAGGGCAGTTTCTCTTGATAATTTTTTTAAAAAAATACCCCAATTGCTTTTTCTCGTATTTTTTTTTGTAATTATTGCATTATATGGTGTATTTTTTAATCGTATATCGTAGTCATATTTTTCCGGGTACTTTTTATGTAAATTTAATTTCATCTATCTGCACAAATAAATTACACGTTACAGAGAAATTAAAAGTTCACACGCATAAAAACAAGTTCTATTCAAAATTTAATTACAGCATCACCATTCACTAATCCTTATTATTTTTCTACTCAAACGCAAATTTTGAGTAAAAACACTAAAAATTCATCTAAGGCATATCCATTTTGAGTTTTACCTCTTTTTTTGGAAAAACAAAATCCAAATTCTTTTTTTGCAACACCTATTTTATTTACAATTGTGTCATCCCAGTTGTAAGAAAAAAAAAACAAAAACAACACCTTCGTCGTCGTCGCTGTGGGGAGGAGGAGATGAGGTGGAGAGCACTTTTGGGTATAAATTAGGGATAACCATTGGAGAAGGCAAACCCAAATGGAGCTTCTGACCCAATTTTCCAAAATTTGAGTTAAAAATAAGTCAAGAATGGTGATGTTCTTATAGCGCTTAACACTACTACTATAAAGCGGTAGTATGGTATGTGTGTCATGAACTTCTTAAATTACTATTTTATTCTCTTCTCCTTTAAGTTATTACCCAAATAGTTCCCCCCGAGCTTCAGTTCCTCACCATTGCCTATTGCTTTTACGATACGGGATTTAAAGTTGGCATGGGTCCTTATTTTGGGGTACAGTATACGAACACACTATATCATGAGCACGTTGTGAGTACGACACAGGCACGAGCATAGCACATGCACAACATGGGCACGATACAGGAATGGAAGTACCATTTCTCTATGCACGTGAGATTGATCCATTTAATTAATGACAGAAAAGTCCCAAACTAAAATAAATACGAAATATAGAAATAATGGGTTATAAGTTGTAACTATTTGATAATTCTTCGTCTCAACCTTGAAAAAGTAGATTGATAATTTTGCTCAAAATTTTGAAAATTTATATTTACAAGACTCGACTATGCAAGACACAATATGGAAAGTGGCTTACTCACAGGACAAACCAGATCTAGAATATTTTCACATGGCATGGTATGACATTACACGCATAGTAGCATAAGTCAGGTTATGGATGATAGGCGCGACAAAGGGGGAGTTGTTTGGTAGGGAGCCCACAAAATGCATTCTTACAAATTGCATTTTCGGTTTTAAAGTTTAGAACAAAAGGCAAAAGTAGGGGGAGAGCCGTAGATGAGTTTTTTGACCTCTTATTTTTCAGTTTTCTTTAATTTTGTTTAATATAAAGATTTACAAAATTTATTCTGTACATATCTTTCAAATACTACCAGACACTTCACAAATTCAATAATTCATAAAAAGCAAAAATACAAAATACATTCCAGAAATACCATTTGAAAAAAAAAAGGGGGGGTAATCCATCGAAACCCTAAAGTAATACACCCCAGCCTTTCCTATATATATACTCCATATTGCCACTTACAGTCAATCGAAGCACAAGGTACTAAGCCCGCGGCGTTACTCTATACTCCCTATATGCACTTCCCGGCATTGCCGCTTGCCGCTGCTTCTTGATGGAAATCTCAGCTCGACATACAAAGAGCGAGGAAGATGAAGAAGATGGAGAGGAAGAGGAAGAGGAAGGTGAAATCAGCACAATTCTAACTATCGGATCAGAGATTCACCAGAAGTTTGTTCGATTTGTCTTTACCAGAGGTTTGTTCGACTTGTTAACTCTTAATCATCAGATTTCGCCTTTCCTTATCTTTATTTCATCACTTAATCATCTATCTATAGTTCTGTACCAGTTCAAAAGGGGGGGGGGGGGGGGGAAGGTATCTGTACGGATATGGATCATCATTTGATCCGATTGATCTGTACACGCTGATATGATTTGCTAGAGGCCTAGAGCTGTTAGATGTTGAAAATCCTTTAACGATCTAACATGTTGAGGTTAATTTTCAGGAGGTGGTGTGTTTTTTTTTTTATCTGGAGGTGTAGTTGTCCCTGAACAATCTTTGTCTTAACAAAAATCACGTCAACATTAGTTTGTGGAAAATTTGGAAAGATTGGTGGAGACTCCAACGATTTGTCTTTGATCTCTGAGTACAGATGGAAGATATATGAACTGGACCCTCAGGGTAGCAAGTGTGCACGGAAAAGAGGCTCCATTGCCGTTTGTCCACTCTGTTGAGGTGAATTTATTTCTGTGAATTAGCTATGTTCCTGATATAGGAGTAATAGTATCTGAAGCCATGAGTGTTTTCCATTGAAAATATGATCGGCTTCCAAAAAGTAGGAGTAGAAAACTCCCTTATGCAGAAGCGTATCAATCATCAAAGAAGTGTTGAAAGTCATAGTTGTATGCTGATTCACTTCTGGGGATGCTGATTTTCTTTCACATCTTTCTACCATCAACACTTATTGTCCTTTTTGTCCGCTTGCTGTATTTGCAACCTAGGTTTCCTTCTCAGAAGCAGGGGAAAAATGGAAAAAAGCTTTTCTAAATAAACAACCACTGCAGCTGAAAAGGTAACATCGTTCATTTTCCATCTTTTAATGTGTTAAGTGTTAACACTGTTACCTATTGTGTCGACTATGCAATACGCAATATATTCTATCATTTGGGAATCCCACGAAATGCCAAAAACAAATCCAAGAGTGACTGAAGAGCTAATGAATTTAGGGGTTCACTGCTTCCTGCAAGGAAGGTGTTAGAACCCCACCTCATCCTTTCTTTGCTGTGTTTCCTTAATTAGTGGCATAAATCTAGTAGTACTGCCTTTGTTTTAAAGATACTGAGGAAATAGGTTTTGAAAGATTTCTAGACCGAGCCAAATGTGTTGCGTACGTATTTATTATTGGAATCAGATCTAAGGTAGTTCGAAAGACAGTTTGGTTAAGTATTTCGATGATATTGTTGGTTAGGTTAATTAAGACAACAGTGATAAGTTGTAGTTGTTAACATGAAACTGACCTTTATTTTTTAGATTGTTTTACTTAAAACCAATTGCTTTCTCGAAGATTCTTCGAAGAATTGTACAATTATTTCTCCCGATTTCAGCTTGGTTTAATGACATTCATTAGTTGTAATGGATGGTAATAGTTTGCTACATTAACTAGATCGGAGTTGTAAAATGTATATGCTATGTGTAGCTTGTAAAAAGTACACCTTCTTGTTCACTTTCCCTTACATTCAACTGTGTCCATACATCAGGAGAACAGCAACGTCAACAAAACCATGCAATATTATTTTGAAACTCAACTTCAGCAACGGTTGTGGTTGTTCATGCACCCATATCAGGATTCCAGTTGATTTTGAGGTGAGTAGATTTTGTTTATAACCTCTCAATTGTTGTCAATTATTCCCTACCTTAGAATCCCTGAACACAAGTGTTATGCTACATGCAATGTCTGCTCCATTACTCTGCAGGGTTCTATAGAATGTTGCAACCATGACAAAGACTCCATTCTCCTATAATTGAGACGTGAAGCCATCCATGATCAATGCTGTGGGCAGAATGCAGTTATCGAGAGAAAAGGCATCAAAACTCCGAAAAGTGAGGTCACAGTCTATGCCATTGCTACCAGTATGGTTGTATATGACAAAACTTCTAAAGCATGTGGAGCCGCTTTGATGAGCAACGGAAGTCTGATGAGGCAAAATGAGGGCATTGGTGGGGTCCAAACATCTCAGAAGCGACGAACAGAGCGTAAACGTAAAGTGGACGACGGACGATGAAGCGGATGTTGCTTGATTAATGTAGATAACACCATGTATTAGAAGGCAAGAGAGCAACAATGGGGAAAAAGGAAAAGGCCCGACACCTCTTTTTCTCCTTTTTAATTGAAGCAACCTGGAACCTTTGAAAAGGTCTGCTAGAAATAGATTTCAATTATTGTTTTAGTGAATTACCAAAAAGTTTATGTGATCAATTGTCTATTTTCATCTCCGTCGTGCTTTCCATTTTTATTTATTTATTGCTGGAGTCTATATGTTTGAGACATTTATGTATAGGGGGATTGTTTAGGAATGGGCATGGAGGCAGATCGGGGCGGATAGTACTACATCCACCCCCAATCTCCAAACCCCTTCCTCACCTCCATCCCCACCCCGATCTCCAATGGGGCTTCGTTTTCATCCTCCATTCCCACTCCAAATGGAGAACGGGGATCCCCACGGGAATTCGGGGATCCAAATAGTGGGCTCACAATGCATTTTTTTCTTAAATGGCAAAATGAATTTTTATTACCCAAATGTAAAGATACAAGAAATTAAAAGGACGAGCGGAAAAACCATAGAAGTAGCAGTAGCAAGCACAGAGTAGCAGCAAAACTAATGCAGTAAATGATTCCGAAAAACATGTAGCAATAACAAATGAATCCAGTCACAGTCATAGAAGTAGCAGCAGCATGCTCAGTCATAAAAGACAACCAATAAGTATTATAAGAGTCTTATTGTGATAAGTAACACCATATAGCATGAAACTGCATAATATACTAGTACAGAACCAACAAGAAATTCATAGAGTCCCAATTTCACTATATGTTTATTTTACGGTGAGACTCCATATGTTTAGAGAAAATTTAGTGAGACCCTAAAGTTTGAAAACTCATGAATGGACATCTATGTTTCGAGGACGGGGCGGGGATGGATCGGGGAACGGATTCGGGGCAGATTCGGAGCGGGGACATGCCTATCTCCACCCCCTATCCAATCTCCAAACATTTTTAAAAAAAAACTCCATATCCTACCCAATCTCCGAACAGATCTCCATATTGCCGATCCGTTCGGATCGGGGATCAGATCGGATTCGGATGGATCGGACGAAATGCTCATCCCTAGGATTGTTTAATACGATTACTCAATTGCATAAAATGATATGATTGACGCTGAGCCAAAAAATAAAAAAGATATGATTGGCTGGAGGAGTTGATGATTCTTTAATAACTTTTATTCTTTTGGAGTTTGGAGCCTATCATTCAACCATTAAATGGTTACTTTTATCAGGTAGGTGTGATGTTCGACCATCTACAACGGCCTAGCCAAAATTAGATTATCGAAAGTTAATACATCACCTTTTGGTTATCCATTTAAGAGAGTTCGGACATAAGGCTCGGTTTGATTTGGTTTAGCTCGATTAGATCAAGAAGTGTACTTTCATGATTTGATGAATTTATTTATTGGAATTTACCACCTTTAAACTCCATAACGTAAAAGAAAGAAGATAAGCGTAGGCTTTGTTTGGCATGCCTAAAGAAGTTGGCAAGGGATGGCAAAATGGCCTAACCCGCCCCTCACCTACCCGATCGGGAAGGGTTTTTTTTTTCAAATTTTCGGGTACCGGGGCAGGTACGGGGAAAATTAGAAAAACTCGGCCGGGGTCGGGTTGATGTTACCCCGCCCTGAACCCGCCCCGAAGTATATTTATATGTATAATTATACATAAATATACTTCGACCCTAATCTAATAAACATTATACTAAAGAAGTTACTATATTTTTATCCTAATTTTATTATCATTCTACTAAAAAAAACTTTAATTCTTACCTTAATATTTTGACCATTACACTAATATATCACTTTGTTTATAAGTATTTACTTTTATTTTGCTTTTAGATTAACAATTTTTAAAAATTTCTTATGAAGCGGGGCGGGGCAGTAAACCCGTACCCCGGTCGGGGCGGGAACGGGGGTACCCAAAAAATACCCGGTTGGGTCCATGTGACATTTTCGGGTCAGGGTCGGGTATGCCCAAAACCCGTTCTGCCCCGCCCCATTGCCATTCCTAGTTGGCATGCCTTTTTTGGATTTTTATGTTTGGGATATAAAGGATTAGAGAGCTAAAAGAAAACTTGTGTTCTTCATTTTTGTTGGGGTGTTCTATTCTGCCTTTTTTTAAGAGAGGACTGCTACGGTTACAGAAGGCTATGTCCAAAAAATGTAAAGACCGACCTCGGGGA
Source organism: Gaultheria prostrata (assembly GCA_036023075.1). Lineage (NCBI taxonomy): Eukaryota > Viridiplantae > Streptophyta > Magnoliopsida > Ericales > Ericaceae > Gaultheria > Gaultheria prostrata. The sequence goes on along the minus strand of JAXBDA010000031.1, from coordinate 99,038 downwards.
TCCACTGTTGGGTCTCATACTAATGATGTGAGCCGTTCATTCATCTTAGAATGATTTTCCGGAAATCCCGCTAGAAATCAGCTCAATGAGATGTTTTTAAGTGCTTAATCCAAAATCATCCCATTTCATTCAAACAAAAATTGAATAAACAGGGTGATTTTGGATCAAGCACTTACGAACGTCTGGTTGAGATGGCCCCTCGGGAAATCATTCTAAGATGAATTAACGGCTCAGATCATTCGTGTGGGACCCAAAAGCAGGACCCCGAGGTCGTTTTGTACATTTTATGGACAAGCTTTCTAAGCCACTCGACTTTCCGTTTTTAAGAGAGGCCTAATAATCTTAAGTTGGCTTCATGAGCAAAAACTCTTTCGATTCAGCAAAACTCCTATAAATTGCCAAATATGCCTTTACGTACATGGTTACATGATATCCATGGAGAAGCATTTTACAGTACTTTTATGCTTCTAGCTGGATCTTATGTAAAATGTGAGGTTTTCAGTTGGTTCGGATTAATATCGAATTGTTATCTGTAACTGGATAGAGGGGTTTGAAAATCTAAAGAGTTCGACACATAATTGAACAAAGTACACTAAAGACTGAACATTCCTTAAGAAGGGCAGCTTTACCCAAATGGGCAAAACAGGTTTTATTGCCTGTGCCTCTCAACTTACTTCTATCAAAGTTGAGAGTGGTTTATTATGGCCTTTAACTACCATTTGTGCATATCAAATTGATTAAGATGGCTTCTTAATTTGGCAAGATGGCTTGAATTTGCGATGGCTTGAATTTGCTGAAAACCTCACATTTTAAATAAGATCCAGCTAGAAGCATAAAAGTACTGTAAACTTATAGATTCAAATATCCTTTCTTTATACCTTTCGTAGCTTACTTCTATGTTCGAATTTATATTGGCCGGTGGCAGTAATAGCACCAAATGTCCCAGCAATCTATGAAGCTCATTTTGGTGTTCCCATGGCTGGAGCTGTTATAAACCCTGTGAACATTCGACAAAACGCCGAAACTGTTGCTTTTCTTTTAGAGCATCCATCAGCTGCCGTTGTAATGGTGGACCAAGCTGCAATGGTGGACCAAGAGTTTTTTCCCCTGGCAGAGGAAGCTTTGAAAATTTGGGCAAACAACACGAAAAGCAATTTACTCGATAGTTGTTGGTAACCATGCAAACTACTTATGTTCTCTCCTCCCCTTGTTTTTGGTTTATTTGGAAAATGCAAGAAAACAACACAAGTTTGAATCATTGTGTTTGCATATAGGCTTTCTTTCAAATTGGGTAACATGGATACTTTTATATAGGGGTAACAGGACATGAGAAAAATGCACAATTGGTTTATTTTGTTTTGTTGTTTGGATTAACAGCTTGGTGGGTCATATATTTCGTAAACAAAATCGAAGGAAATATATATCAGGAGTTGAAGCCAAAAGGAAAAAAAGTAATTCTTTTAAACCAGACCATTGAGGAAGACTGGAGTTGAAGTTTTGAATCTTATTTTCAATGATTTTGCAGATAAGAACGAAAATTTAGTGGATGAAAACTATACCATGTTGAGCCCACCCGTATTCCACATTGTGCATTTGCTTGACAACCACGAAATTTAGCATGATGCAGAAGTTTGATGTTCTCAAGCCGGGGGAATTCCACAATGTTAAGCTCCCCAGCTAAAGAATTTCCATTGGGGGAACGGCTTAGGCAAGGAGACCCCTTATCACCATTACTTTTAATCATAGCGGCAGAAGGATTAAATGGGTGAATGGTGTGGAGTTGGGCAATGGGGATATGGCATTAATTAACTTACCAAATTAGTATTCTGAAATATAAGAATACTGCCACTACTCACTAGGAGCCAACCCAAGGTTGGATATATTTAGAAAAGGACTAACATCTCAGAGGAATAAATTCTTTTCATTTGGAGGTAGAGTAACGTTGCTAAAGTCTGTTCTGAGTAGCATGTCTGTTTATTGCTTTTCCTTATCCAAAATCCCAGAATGTCGTAAGGAGATAGATGGGTAAAGAGCACGTAATTTCCTATTCGGGGATTCATATGAAGAAAGGAAACTCCATATGGTAAATTGGGAGAAAGTTGCTATGAACAAGGAATTGGGTGGTTTAAATATCAGGGAAACAAGGTGGATGAATGAATGTGTACTAGTATTTAAATGGTGGTGGAGATTTGGGGTGGAGAAGGAAGCACTATGGAAAAAAGTTGTATGCCTCAGGCAAGGGGATATTCAAAATGGGTGGTTACCAAATGCAACATTAAGAGCGAAGTCTTCTGTCATTTGGAAGGAGATTACTGTAAGCTCCATAGGCCGAGCTCCTTTTCGGTTGGCAATTCCATGACACAATATCGAGTTGTACTTTTTATTTTTAGATGTGTCTGTTTAGGATTGTGGAAGGAATCACGTTGTATTTGGCATAGTGTTTTTATGATTCGATTTAATTCCGGGTTGTGAAGTGTTTCGAGCAAGATTCTTCAGTTCAAGGAAAGCGCTCAAGCACCTTCTTATATCGCGTCAAACAAAGGGGTTGTTGGCGAAGAGCTGACGAAGTGCTCGAGCAACTTTGAAGTGCTCAAGCAGACGACTTAAAGTCTTATAAAAGGGCAGCAGCTAGGGTTTCATCTTTACCACTTATGCAGCATTCTTTTCACATTAAATAGAGAGAGAGAGAGAGAGAGAGAGAGAGAGAGCATCCGCTCTTTGTTTTGATTTGGGTCTTGGAGTTTACACATCATGAAGGATTGAATCAAAGAATCAACTCCAAGAACTTGTCTACAACCTACATCATTCTTATGATTCATCTCGGAAGGCTTGAGCGATTCAAGGCATCGGCAATCAAACACTTGGTGCGATGAACGTGGATTCGGCAATCGATTCTTGGGTCACTTGAGAGAGATTTTCAATTTAAGTACAGGTCGATTGTAATTGCACAAAGTTAATTTTAGTGTTTTGATTCCTTTCCGTGGTTTTTACCCTATTCGGGGTTTTCCACGTATATCGTGTGTTCATCGTATTTATTTATTTCCTACGTATTGCTTGATTATTCGGTTGCTAGCAAAATAGGATTTTTCAATTACTGCAGTTCAAAATAGAAAGGATTCGTGTTCGACAATTGTAGATCCAATATTAAGGCACTGGTGGGAGATGGTAAATCAATTTCCTTCTGGAATGATATTTGGGTGGGGGAGGATAAGTTGGCCGTGAGGTTCCCTAGATGTTATAACATTCTATGCAGAAGGAGGAACAGTTTGGGAGCTTTGTTGTAGAAAATCAAACACAACCTTCAAAGGATGGAAATTCTCGTTTACAAGTCAATTGATGAAACCAAAAAGGACTCTTTGGCAGTCTGTTCAAACGTCAAGAAAGTTAACTGTTAGTACTTCCTCAGTTTGGAAGATGCTTATCACCTTCTGCTACTGTGCAAATAAGTTTGGAAGATATGGACCGAGTGTTTGGAATGGTGGGGTACCGAATGGGTGACTCCTCAGAGAATTAGTTCCTTGGTGGATAACGGAAATGATGCATGGGTTCTTTAAAGGAAAGAAAGAACAATTATGGGATGCTATATGCATTGCTATAATTTTTGTAGAACCCAAGAAGCTGTTTGGGAGGAGAAAATAAATTGATACTTTCTGCAAATTTAAACTGATCTTCGATTGCTGTTTTTTCTAGGCGATGGAAGTATCTGAAATCTCTATTGCCACGTCAACGGTCAATGATCATTCGAAGAGATTGCATTCAAATGATGTAACACAACCTCGAATCTAATGGATCATTAGATACCTGCAACAGCTAGTCACCATGATTTCGCCAAGTCACCTCGTTTATTGGTCGAGAAATGCCAGTAAGCCTTTTATCTTTACCAATACATGATAACGATAGGGTGACGATGTGAATTCTACTTTCCTTTACAAATTCTGTTTCATCCATTGACTACCAGGGGAGCCATGAGAAACAAGAGCTTGAATGTATGTTTCCTGAAAATTTACCAGCTCTTTGTTTTACATTTACTGTCAAGTTCATTTAATCGACAGTTGTTTAGCTTGGTTATTGTAAGATATTCAATTTCAAGCTTGTCTTCGCATCTCCAGATACTACTACAATTTCTTGGAAAGATTGGGGAGAAATATAGTGTTGAGTACTCAGAAGCTGAAATATCAAACAAATATAGGTGGGCTTATGAGCAGCTTTGGGGTAGACCTTCTTCCTTTTCCGATTGCTGGGTTGCATCACTGAAATGGGGCCACACACATCCGGTTGAAACCGCCATAAAGCCATAACCCTCTTAGATCACAAGTTTCGAATGCCTGCTGCAATGTCCAGAAAATCCTCCCCAACCCAACCGGACGAGACCTCCTCAAAACCAAAATGATGAGAATTAGGCATTGAAACAGCGGATACACAACTAGCCAGCGAAGTAGAATCATCCTTTGTTTGAAGGGGGTTCTAAGCGGCTGTCCCACTAACTATCAACTCATCAACTACTTTTACAACAGGGGAATGCTCATGTCCAATGATAGGAGTACCGGAAGGATTAAGGTTCGTAAGGGTATGCTCATGCACTCTAACCACAACAGCTGAGAGGCTCGACTTATGGAAGAATTGGAACCTCCGACCAGATTTTGATTCCCGAAGACAATCGCGGCTAACAAGGAGAAAATCACGCCCCATAATAACCTTCTTCTTGCGATACCCATTCACTCGAGGACGAGGCCACTTCACCTTACCATATGAACCCATCCCCTTATCAACCTCCTCAACCTTCACAGACTTAGGGGTGGATTCAGGATCGCTTGCAGCTAAACAACAAGCATCAGCCGCCCCACAACAGTCTTTAGGCCCATCTTTCAAAGAGTTAACACCCTGATACTCACGATCCACCCATGACAAATCAATGACTCCATGGTCATTCCAAGAAAAGCCCGCACAGGACGTATCCCTTGCCTCCTGATCCTCAAGGTCCATCGAATCCGAATCTTCATGCACTTCTTCCCAAGGGCCGTAGTTCAGATCAAAGAGGTCCCTCAGCCTATCTACCGATCCGGCCTTGGTTCTAGAAAACCGGAAATCCGATCCCCACTCCCAGTCAGACACATCATAATCATCATAACACAAGTCCCTTATCCAATCCATAGCCATAGAGGAAGAGGACCTAGCCATTCTCTTACCCCTGCCTTCCTTGGAGAGGCGACTTGCGGATTTGCCTAACCTCAACTGAAAACCCTTGGCCATCACCAAAATAGAAAGATAAAAAGCACACAGCCAAACTGAGAACCCGAGAACTAACTCTAATTAAGAACAAGCAAAAACTATTCGGAAAAAAAACGTAAACAAGATAGGCAGAACAAACCACCACCACACTGCCATGCCAAGAAGCTAGATCTATAAATTTTTTTTTTAATCAACAGCTAGACCTTTAATTAGATTGACAAATACAACAAGATTGACATGTGATTAAATTTACAAGACTCGATTAGGCAAGACACAATACCCAATGTGGCTTGCTCACGGGCCAAACGAGATTTAGAATATTTTCACATGGCACGATATGATTGACACGCTTAGTAACATATGTCGGGCTAGCAGGGACGATACACCCAACAAATAGGGTGTTTGTATCCTTCATTTTACATTTCCAGTTTTTCACTTTTAGGTGTTTGGCAGTGTGCCCACAAAATGCATTTTTACAAATTTCATTTCCGGTTTATGAGTTTAGAACAAAAGACAAAAGTAGGGGGAGAGCGGAGTTTTTTGACTTCTTATTTTTCACTTTTCCATTTTGCTTAATATAAAGACCTACAAATCTTATTTTTCACTTTTCTATTTTGCTTAATATAAAGACCTACAAAATTTATTAGGTACATATCTATCAAATACTACTATCACTATGACAAAATTCTTCTTACACATCTCTCAAAAACTTTACACATTCAATAATATATTAGGACCATAATTCAGAAAAACAAAAATACAAAAAGCAAAATGCAAAGAGTACAGATATTTTTTGACACTTTTTTTTTTTAGGGTTTCATTTGATGTTCCGCTAAGAGAGTTTTTTGGTTTTTTGGTTTTTCACGACTTTTTATGTGATGTATTATGAGAGAGTGACTATCTCAATTTTAGGAATAAATTGGCTTTTTAGTTTTTTTGAGTTAGTGGAATAGGACCAAATCTAGAAATTACTCCCATTTGAACAAAAAAAGAAAAAAAGAGAGGTAGTACCGTAGTAGTCAAACGAAGCCCTAAGCCCCTGCCGTTCCTATATTTATAGTATATACACTTCCAGTGGTCATGAGCCCCAGGCGTTCCTGTCTATCCAGAAATACCATTCGGCGCAGCTTCTTGATGGAAACATCCCCTCAACAAACGAAGAGTGAGGACGATGACGAAGATGGAGAGGAAGAGGAAGGTGGAATCAGCACCAACCTTAAATATCGGATCAGTGATTTACCAGAAGATTGTTCGACTTGTCAACCATTGATCCAAAAACCCTGGGTTTTTGGACCATCGGTCAGTTTTACCAGAGGTTTGTTCGTTAATCATGAGATTTCACCTTTCCTTTTCTCTATGTTGGAGTTGTATGTTGTTTTTTCATCACTCAATCAACTCTATCTGCACCGGCTCATTAAAAAAAAAAAACTATCAAAGTACATATATGGATCATTTGATCCGATTGATCTGTACAAAATGATAGATTTGCTAGAGCTGTTTATCCGAGGTTATCATTCACGGATCAGTTGGATGTAGAAAATCCTTCAGCAATCTATGTTCAGGTTAATTTTCAGAAGGTGGTTTTTTTTTTAATCTTCAGGAGGTGGTGTTGTCCCTGATTAATCTTTGTCTTGTTTCTAATAAAAAAAATCACGTCAACATTAGTTTGTGGAAAATTTGGAAAGATTTCCGTTGGAGACTCCAACGGTTTGTCTTGATCACTCCAAATCACAAATGCAATTTTTTTTTTGGTTGGATAGTCAGGTGTCCGGCCCAGCCAAGTTTTGTGTGATGAAACGATTCTTCCATATGAAAGCACGTCGAATAAGACGAGGGCATGTCTTTTGAGCAACAAATTCTCTTTTTGGTGTGGATAAATCTATATCTATCGTGGCTGTAAATTTTTTCCACTGATTACTTGTCAGATGTAATAGCTTGTTTGTAGTGCAACTGTGCAAGATTGTTGCCATCAATAGCACGGATGGAAACAAAGATGAGATAACTGAAAAAGTCGGAGTTATTTAACCTTACCTAATTACCAATGGACTTCTGCTCTCATAAAAGGCTTTGAATCGTAACCAATCTAGCTCATGTGGTCCATGGTGTGATTGTCCAATATGTAGTTCATTCATAGATTAATCTTTGCTGACACTCGTGAAAATACTATTCGTAGAGAACTTAAAATTTGTAATATGTAATGTGGGCAGAGAATTAGGCGTGGTGTATGTGTGACGGACTGCCGGGTAGTTGATCGTTTGGAGTTCTTTTTAGTGAAACGCTGGAGAAGAAGTGCAGTAGAAGTTTCTTTAAGGGTTGATTTCCTTTTAATTATGTTCGCTTATGGTAATTTGTATTGCCTTTAAGAAGCATTCATTTTAATGCTACCGTTGGAACTCTCCTTGCACTATGTCTATCTTCAGTGACGTAATTTGTTTTTGATGGCAGACACATATTGATCATCTATCTTTAAAGCCATTTCTTGGAAGTACTAACAATTTTCCATATCTCAACCATCTCTCTCTTGTAGGAAGCAACATAATTTTCCTCTTTTTGTTAACCTCTTAGAAGCTATCTATGTCATTCCAAAGAGACGCAGATGATCAATAAGAGAAGAAACACTACTGCTATATAACAGAACTTTTGCTCGACTGTATGTCATTTCTTTTACCAGATTGACAAAAGTTTTGGACCGCATGCGAATGTTTTCCTTTTGTATGGAAAACGCAGCTCAGTAGATATGTATTTTAAGTTATAGGGTCAGGGTGGCGACTCAATTGGTTATCTACGTGCATGAATGGCAAAGAAAGTTGGCTGAACTTTCATTTAGGACCGTTAAGGATGTGTCAAGTTAAACTCTTGTGTTTAAAATGCAATGGAGTTCTTGGTTCTTAAATGGCATTTTCCTGTTGATAGAAATTGGTAGTTGGTATTGTATCTTGCACATTTTTTTTAAGATCTGAATTGTATCTTGCATGTAAGTTACAATTTCGTTTCTTTTCTTTTTCTTTTACTCAGAATTTGTTTCATATTTCGTGCAAGGTGGGGATTTTCTGTAGTTCTACCGTAAACGTAGAGGATGAACCAAATGCATGGGAGATCGCTTGAATCTCCCTGCACATTTACAATAACTTAAGTACTCAAAATAAGCTTCTTATTTCATGCATGATGATTGGGATTATCTGTAGTTTCACCATAAACATAGAAGATGTACCAAATTCATGTACTATTGTCTGCAGTTTAATCGGGGAGTTAGATATTGTATTAAATGCATGTGTATACTGCCTGATATTTTTGTTCACGTCTTCTATTTCAAGTGATATTACTCTTGCCTAGTGAGGAACAGATTTTTTTTTACCTTTAAGAAGCATTCATTTTAATGCCACTGTTGGAACTCTTAAATCTCCTTGCTGCGTTATAACCAATTTGGTTCTAATTGGTCATTTTCGTGATTATTTTAGTAGTGTGTTAGTACCTTATTCTAGTCAGATTGCAATTTCCATTCTGTTGCACAAACCCTTCAGCTGATAGTTGTATCACTTATTGTGCTTCCGCTTTTTATTGGACAATTCTAATCTCCGGTTCTTATATTTCATTGACCAGGAAAGTGGCTTGGGAGTCGACAAATACGTTGTAACTGGGCCACAAAAGGTGCTGGAGTTAATGATGACAAACAGAGCTCTGATGCCAAAAGTGTGGTGGAACTAACAAATGGCTCTTCAGGTGAGTCAAGAAGGATGATCCTTAAATGGGAAGAACTATCAAAAGATTTTGGATATGAGCATTGGATAGTTAGATTGGATAATATATCCAAGTTGATCACAATCCGGTGTTGGATTGGCCCCAATTTAACATCCATCAGATAATATAATTCCATAAAGTGGAATAAAAAATACCACGGGTATTATATTATTAGTCCAATCACTATCAATCCCGCCCATCCCGTGAAATAGTCGAATAATATTCCCCTTCACTATTGGTCCCGTCAAACAGGCCCTGAAGAGAATTGTTTTTGGTAACTATTTGCCTATGCATACCTTAGTCGTTTGGTGGTTCTTCTGTTTACCCGTTGTCCACAGATCTTTTGCTATGATATACATTTAGAATAAAACTTCATGATGCGCCTTCAGTGCTAATAGGTGATTGGAAACACTATCTAGAATCAGAACTCGCAACCTTTTGCGTAAAGTCCGCAATTAAAAAATGGCACGACACAACGCGGCACGATTAAGTAAACGGGCTGGCATGGCGCGACACGGCACGGCACGGTTTAGTAAACGGGCCATCACGTCACAGCACGACACGAAGCACGGTTGGCATGAAGTTAAATGGGCCATGCCGGGACGGCACGACCCGTTTGACACCTCTTTACAAATAACTGAAGTACTCAAAATGCGCTTCATATTTCGTGCATGATGATAGGGATTATCTGTAGTTCTACAGTAAACATAGAGGATGTACCAAATGCATGTACTATTGTCCGTAGTTTAACCGGAGAGTTAGATACTATATTAAATGCATGTGGCTACTATCTGATGCTTTGGTTTACATCTTCCATTTCAAGTGATATTACTCTTACTTACCTAGTGAGAAATTAATTATTTTTTACCTTTAAGAAGCGTTCATTTTAATGCTACCGTTTGAACTCTCCTTATGCTATGTCAATCTTGAGTGACGTAATCTGTTGCCACCTGATTGATGCTGTTTTCAAAGTGGCTGGTTATTTTTGCCTTTCCTTCTCTTACACGGCACATGTTTGTATTTGTCAGGAGTATGTTTTTGAATTAAATCCAAGGCGCTGTGTCTGAAGGAGTAGAGTCCATAGTGGAAGCTAGAGAGGTGGAGTAAAAAATCCGGGATGATTTGCTGCTCCCTCCAAGGGGCATTCCCATCTTTCCAGGGGAAGTGAGGGCGTAACCACTGGAACTTTGTTTCTTGCACAGCTCTAGGCATGGCAGGATTATATCCCTGAACAGAATGGTCAAATGCAGTACTTGATGATTGTGATGGCATATTTCTAGGACCAGAATTAGGGTTCTGCAAATGACGTGTACTGTGGGTTGCTTGATGTTACTATGTCACTAGCTTCAGTTTATCGCCTCCTCTTAATTTGGTGGTTCAAAGTTCAAATCAAGAGATGCTTGAATTTGGTGGTTTACTGTTCTCAGCATTTCTCTCTTCCATGACTGCAATGGGACAACGATCATTTCAATTATTGTTTCAGTGAATTACCAAAAGGTTTATTTGAATTGTCCATTTTCCTCTCGCTAGTGCTTTTCATTTTTTTCCCTTCCGTTTCATTTTTTCCCCTTACTTGAATCATCATTTTTTTGTGGGATCTTTATATACGCGGATATTGTTTAATACGACTAGTTAGTTGCGTAAAAGGATATTGACTTCAGGAGTTGATGAATCTTTACTTTTATTATTTTGGGTTTTTGAGCTAAGCGTCATGAAATGATATGATTGACTTGAGTAGTTGATGAATCTTTACTTCTATTCTTTTGGGGTTTTTAGCGTGTCATCCAACTATTCAACGGTTACTTTTATCCTAGCTAGGGTGGCCAAGTAGGGGTGGTGTTTGCTAATTTTGTGATGGAGAGTGGATCATGGACTGAAGTGGAGCAGCTCATGCCTTTTTCTAATCAAATCAGGTAGGGTAGAAAGCCCTGAGGAATGGGGCTGGGCCATTGTGATAAAGGGGGTTGAATTGCGTACAAATGGTCTGGGCCATTGTGATGAAGGGAGTTGAATTGCGACCCTGGAAGTATACTGTAATTAAAATGGCAAATGCTAAATAGAGTGTCTAAGTACCCAAAAATTACACACTTCGAAAATTAGTGGCTAAGGATAAGACGCGGGGGGGAGCGATGTGCGCGGTGCTGTGCATCAAAACTACGCAGTTTTGATGCACAGCTGGGTCACCAAAATTTGCAGCAAACTCTGTTTGGATGCCTAAAAACCCAGTTTAGTCTCTCACGCCAAAAGCGTCTAAAACCCTAACCTGCAACTGCTTCTCCTACATTTTTCCCTCCCATTTTTTTCTCCCTCTGCTGCTTCACAATCCACCACCAGTACTGAAGGCAAAATCGGCGCCGTCCATCAAAGATTCCTGTTGCTAATCAAAAGGTATGGTTTTTCTTCTTCTCTCCTTCTGTCTCCCTCTCCTACTCCAATTTTTTAAGGTGCTTAACATGTCAACCTTTTGTTCATCTCTGATTAAGTATCCGGTGGGTTTATAGTTACACTCATTCACCATCAAACATTGTTTCTTTTAATGCCCAACATTTGGTATTTGTTCATCTTTAAAAGTCTTGCATGGTTTTAATCGTGTTCTATGAGGCTCAGAATTCCATTCATGTTCATTCACAAGAAGTTGCATCTCTGTTGGGGAAATTGTGACCAAAAAATGGAAACAGGAACAGAAGAGAAGTTGCATTTTAGTGCCCCAAACAGAGCCAAGGGCAATGCGTGCAACACCCACCCCATGTTCCTAAGATTCACTCGGAGTTTAACATTTGTCATTTTAAATACAGTAGTGACTTTGGGCCACTAATTTTCATATTCTGGATAAATTTTATGTGTTATTTTTGGGTATGTAGTGGTACTCCTCATCTCGGCCGTCCAAAATATTTTTGTACGGTTTAGTTTTTTATAAAAAAAAAGAAGAAGAGGGAGATTGAAGAAATTTGGATCGTCCAAAACACTTTTGACACCCAAAATTTTTTCCTGAGCCACTTGCCTAGTCACATTTTTGACACTTTGTTGTTGTACCAATTGCAATATACTCCCACTACTGAAATTGGAAATACAAAAAATTCTACCAGGTCAAACAATCTTTTCAAGCACAAAACCCTCTTCAGTCCGTCTGTCTGTTTAGAGGTTGATGTTCTCCCAACGTATTAAGAAAGATGGGTATTAGGATCTTGATTGTTTTGTAAAAGTATTTGAACGGTATGAACAAAATAAATCTATTGTGCATTACGAATTTGTTTACGCAAGTATAATCAGAATTCAAAAAATATTGCATTTGTCTTTGGAGTGGCTTGGTTTTCTACTCTTTCCCAATGGATTGTTCACAACTATTCTAGTTCTTGCTATAGCTCGAGTCATTTGCAAACTGAAATCTTAGCTGTTGTGCATGCTTTAAGTGGCCTCTTCAGCAAAATTACACTTGCAATTTAGTATATTTTTACTGGTTGTTTAAACATTGGTATACAAATAGGATGGCACTTTGAGTGCCAATTTAAGGATTCTTTTTTTTGTTTGCTTATACTTATGAAGTCTGTTATTTCTTCAATGAATTTCGTCATTCATCCGAAGAAAAACTTTGCATTTTCCAATGTATTTTGACTGAATGATTATTATTATTATTGGCGCCTAAATACCCTTAACTAAAAAATGAACAGTCATAATGCAATGGAATCATCTCCTCTCAGTCCCCTCTCTCCAATGCTTTCCAATTTGGAATTTTTTGAGTCTATCCCTGGCCCATAGCGATGATCGAAACATTTTACATTATAAATCTTGTCAAGTATGTCGACCACACCAAAAATCATATTGATCGGATACTAATTAATACTCCCTCCGTCCCTTGACTCCCTTTTTAAGTGTGTTACCTCGTAATTCCAACTTATTTTCTCTCACATCAACTTTTACAATTTTTACATCTACTTTCCACTACTTATCCTTATCAATATAATAATACCCACTAACTTTTCAAAAAGAAATCTAATTTTAAGGGCAAAATAGGAAATGTACTCACTAACTTTTCAAAACACACACTTATTAAGGGACATCCCAAAATGGAAATGTCTACATTGTAAAAGGGACAGATGGAGTACCTCGCCAGCACATTTAATATTGAGAAAAAAAACATAGGAGTAAATGTTTTGTTTTTTCACACCGGATTCTAACCCATTTATGGGTAGGGAAAGTGTTGGGAATACATCCGACGGGTGAGATACATTGTTTTGACGAGTGAATCTCCTCCCTCGAATGCGTCTTCATATTCCATTTCATGTGTTTCTTTACATGTACTCCACTAGGCCTCTTTATGGGTAACTTATAACTATTTGATAATTCTTCGTCTCAATCTTAAAAGAGTAGATTGGTAGGATTAATTTTGTTCATATATGTTGAAGTTTAAATTTACGAGACTCAATCAGGCGCGACACAATACGTATTGTGGTTTGCTCACCTGCCAAATCAGATCAAGGCGGAACAAAAAATGAGCGAGGCCGGCGCAATACAGTTGGTTTGATAGCTCTAAATGCAAAAATACCATTTAGAAAAATAAAAAGAATCTAATATTATCTCTTTCTTTTTGTTATTTGTTATTCCTAATCTATTACATGAAGGAGTGGAAAATGAAATTCAATCCCAAAATACGACATCCAAAAACTTTACCGCATTACATATTGTCACTTTCAAATACCTACACTATAGCATAGAGAGAGATCCTACACTGAGCGCTTGTTAACCTTGGCGCCTCCTCGAAAGCGCTATTTTCTTCTCTTGCGCCGTCTGTTAAATACCCTTCTGCGTCTCTCTCTCTCTCTCTCTCTCCAACGTAGCGGTTCTTGCAACCAACGTCAATGGCCGCCGAAGAAGCACAAACCGCCCTCCTTCGCCACTACGAGCTCCGTCTCCTTCGCTGCTCTATACCCCCTCCTTCACCAAACCAAACTCTGCACCAACTAACCGATAACGATCATACCCACACTACTGTCGTCTTCATCAACGACGTAGTCACCTCAATCGAGGCCGGAGATTACGTCGGAGCCCTAACCTCCGCCGCCGCTCGAACCATCTTCAAATTCGCATCCCTATCATCCTTGGAAGTCTCTCCCGACCATTTTTATTCCGAATTAGTGCTTGAACGCGTCGACTCGCTCTTGTTTGATGACGACTCTGATAACAAGATAGACATCCGATACAAGGCGTTCTTGTTGATGGCCATTGCTGTCGCCGCTTTTCTTGCCTTCACTCAGTGCAGCATAACTGGGTCAGTCTCACTGCCTTCACTGTCATAGATATAGTTGAGGGATTTGTTATGATAATGAATATTGGCACCATAGCTCTTTAGTCATATTTTTTAAAATCTTGATTTGTTGGAAAATATAGGTAAGAGAATGGTCCAGATATCACAAGATACTATATGTGATCAGTCTTTGGTTTTTGAGCTTCTTGCAACTTAGCTGTACTATGTGGCTCCTGTGTTACATTGGTTTTTCTGTGTGGGTTATGCTGTCATAATCCGTCTGTCGTTGCTTTTTGTACCATAACTGGGTCAGTGCCATTCAATTCACAGTCGTGCAATGAAATTTGAGATTTTTGATGATCAATTTGGGCAATATAGTTGATTAGTTATGTTTTCAAGAACCCTGATTGGTTTGGATGTAATATAGATTAATAGAACGGTCCTGATAATACAAGATACTGTTTGTGATCAGTTTTGGTTTTTGATCATGTGTTACATTGGTTTTTCTATATGAAACTTGGGTTATGTGGTCATAATCTATTGTTCCCTACTTTACTCAAATGGGGAGACTTCACTTTTTTTTTCTTTTTTGGTCCCGCTGGAGGGGGAGACCCCATATTATACCAGCATCTATGTTACATGGACTCGGGTGCGAGTATCGGGTGCGGGTGCATGTCCAAACGTCGGACCTTCCTGGACTTAAATCTTAGGATACTGGGATATGTGTCCAACAGTGGGATACGGGTACAGGGACACGTCCTGAACACTTGTTTGTAGTATATATTGCATGACTAGAGCAGGTTATATCTTGTAAATTATATTTAGTAATGTATTTTAACAAGGAAAGTTAAGAAAAATGTGTTTTTTCTATTTCATGTCCATGTGAAAGTCTAGAAATATCGCTTTTCTAGCTAATTTGGTATTTTTTTTCTGTAAATATCATGGGCCCTGTTCGTTTTCCAGTTTAGCTTTAGTTTAGTTTTAGTTTTAGTTTTGATGACATCATCTTCTCTCTCTATCTCTCTCCACTCATTACACCTCATGACATCATCAAAACTAAACTACCTAACCAAACACAGCCCATACAATTAGAGGATCCGAGTGTCCAAAATGGATACGCGTGTCGGACACGGGACACTGGTACTTCAGCCAAAATGAAGGATCCGTGTAACATAGACCAGCATATCATTTCGACTTTTGCGGGAAAACTGGTCTTCAGGTATTTAGGCATGGTTTATGCCATGATCAGTAACTGGATTTTTGTTTCTGTTTTTCTAGACCTTTTGAGAAGTTTCCTTCATTGCCTATTGGCATATTTGAGAGCAGTGATGGAGGCATAGGAGGGGCAGATTGGGAAGGGTGGGCACGAAATCAGCTAATGGCCGCTGGGTCTGACTTGCTTGGGAAATTTTCTAATCTTCAGGTACTTGATTATTTATATGATTACTGCAACTTTGCTCATTCTTTTGTTGCCAATGTTATTGCTAGTATGCATTGATTGGAACTGTATTCTATTATCCGTGACTAGAAAAGGTACGTGTCTTTGTTCATATTGTATGATTTCAACCGTTGTCAAAGTCGAAAGGGGCGCCTATGCGGAAAAAATAGGAAAAAATAGCATACACCAATACTTTAACTAATAACACTAAGTCAATGAGTTTTAGATAGCATACCATCCAAAAGATACATAAAAACATCCACCAAATGCCAAATAGCTTACGGTTCGCATAGAGGAGATCTAAAACATTGAAATCAACAAAACACAAGCGTCAAACATTTGAAATAAATTTAAAGCAACTAGTTATCCCAATTGGACTTCACATCATCCTAAGCTGATCGAAACCCAAAAACCTTCAAGTTGATCGAAACCCAGAAACGAGTCAAATGACTTCAGGTTTGCCTTCATTCTTGTAGTCAACACCCACAAACGACTTTAAGTCTGAAGTCGAGCTTCGATTGACAGATCTACTTCAGGTCTGCCTACGATTGACACCCAGAAACAACCTCGTTTGTCAATCAATCAATCAAGAGAGAGAGAGAGAGAGAGAGAGAGAGATGATAGAGGGCTCAGTCTGGGACTTTATTTCAAGACCCACAATCCTCTACCTAAAATCGACAGCCAAGGTAAGATTTGTAACCTAGGTAACAAAAATATAGGGCTGTGATTGAACTTCAATGAGGCACGCTTTTTTTTGCGCCTCTCGCCTTGTCGCCTTTTGTGCCTTAGTCAAGTCGCCTCGCCTGGGTGTACCCCGGGCGCAATGGGTGCGCCTTGCTGCACCTCTCGCCTAGGCACGCGCCTTCGACAACTACTTTGTCCTTTCTTTTTGAATCAGAATTGTGGAAAGATATCACTTACCATTATCCAGTTATAACCTAGAATTCCTAAGTTGTGTTGTATATCATCAATTTGAAAATTTGCCAGTTTTTCTTTTGTGTTTGGTTTCCCTGATTAATCTGGCAGTCTGGCTAACTTCTTTGGATTTCACAAGTTCCTCAAGTGCTAGCCTAGTTGTTGGTTGTGGTTATTTAAATTATGTTGGAAGTTCCAACAGGTTTTGATTTTCCTATTTTCTGTTTGCTGACTTGACAGTGAAACCCTTTATACTTATGGTTCTTGATGCTTACAAACTCAATCTTTCCTGGTTTCAGTGGAATACACAGTTGGAAATCTGTATGTGGTTGGAAATTCCAAAATTTTCTATTTGTTGGTCAAGTTGGGATGGATTTGCTGATTCGTTCTTCATAATTAATTCCTTTCCGATTCACTATTGCCTTTTTTGTCCAATTGATTTTGGTGACTGGAAAATATATTTGCTTAAGAAACCTTGTTGGCAGTTCTACTTCTACTTCTTCTTCCTCTCCCCTCCAGCCACCCGGGGGGCTCTAGCCACTTGTTTCTTTTGGGGGAACTGATTAAAAAATATAGAAGCAAGTTAGCCCTTTTGACGGATGGTATTTAGTTGATCTCTTTTTCATATCAGGAAAGGAAATATGCATCTTTTGTAGTAAATATATCCAGCTCACCCACTAAAGAAATAAATCCTACTCATGCCAAACGGTTCTGATAAGTTATTGTGCATTTTTCTACATGCATTAACATGGATAAGGGTCTACTACCTGCTTATCATCATGACGGATATTGGTGTCCTCAGTAGTATGCATGATGTTGTTTCTCTTTCATCATCGATTGATTAGTATCACCTGTTTATTTCTATTCCTAATATTGATTGCAGTATATAGTATTTGCCAAGATCTTGCTCACGAAGTTGAAAGATTTATCGTCCGAAGGGAAACTTTCTGTAACTGATGGAATTAGAAGTATGTCATGGTGGCTCGCTAGGCTCATGCTCCTCCAGCAGAGACTGTTGGATGAGCAGTCGTCTTCTTTGTATGATCTTGTGCAAGTATATACACGTGAAACTTTACAGTGTCTTGGTAGTTTGGAGAAAGTTAAAAGTTACTGGGGTTCTGAGTTACAGGAAGGGGAAGCTCTGACTATTGCATCCATGCTTTATTTGGAAGCAGGAATGATGGAGCATACCTATGGGCGAGTCGATTCTTCTAGGTGAGTTAGGTAATGTACTGTAAATTTCCACTGTCCGCTTTAAGGGAAACCTTGTGGGCCATATTACTAAAGAGTCCGTGACTTTGATTGTTCACATTGGAGACTTGATTTGCACTTCTTCATGCAATGACTTTGAGGTGATTAAAGAAGGATCTCTATTTGAAATAAGTTCATCTTTGAGAATTAGTGACATCAAACCATGTCATCTGGTTCTCAAATACATATTTATCTAGTAAAGATGTGTATACATCGACAAGTCTTTACAATATGTCCTTGGTGTCATTTATCTACCTGTAAAATTATAAGCTGTTCATTTCGTGGGTAATTTATCATTATTGAAGTTTTGACTTTTGAGTGTATGTGTATATGGAAGGGGTTCTCTTACCTGATGGATTAACATTGTTAATCCATCAGGTAAGAGTAACATCTGTGCTCTATTATGGTTTCTTACCCTTGTTTTCTGAGATCCCTCTCTATTACTAGGTCACATTTTAAGTTGGCTGAGTTGGAATCGGGGCTTCAACTTTCTGTAACTGGTTCTCTCGGTTTTCGCACAGTGCATCAGGTACATAATTCGTGTATCATGTGGAACTTTATTGCAATGTCTTCTTTGCCTTAAATGATCCTTTCTGGATAATCTGGATGTAGGTTGAACCGAAGGCACAACTTCGGCTTGTTACAAATCCAATTCAGTTAAACGATGACGTTGACCGGCCTCCAGTAAACCCAGAACTTCACCAAAATGCACGTCATCATCATGAAACCTCTGAAGTTTCCGACGTATTGATGACCCCAAGATTCATAGAGGATGATAAACACTCTGAAAGTAGTCCAAAAGGCACAGGAAATGGTTTTATTCGGGCTCCCACATTGAAGGCAATCCAACAGGCAGTTACATTGGCACAGTGTCTTTCTATAGAGAAAAGCACACCACAAGATGAAATGCAAAGTAATCTGTCTGAACCTTTTAGTGCACTCTTGCTTGTGTTTATATTTGGTTGATGCATGAGAGATTAAGTGATGATGGTGGTATATTTAGATTTGATTGAGGAGTGTGTAATGAACATTAGTTTTCTGTAACACTCTTATATGTAATATAAGGTTGTATTGGTGACCCTGGAAGGGCTTCGTTGCATTCACTTCGAGTGGTCCACATGCTGCCATGCACGAAGAACTTGTTACTGATTTTTGCTTTATAGAAAACACTTAACAAGTGTTATACTTAGTATTAAAGGGTTTAAGGTAAGTGCTTTTTTGGTGGTAGGAATTTGTCTCCCTAAAATTCTTAGTTGACGTAATATCATATGACAAACTGCACCCACCAAATCTATCCAACGACATGACCTTTTTTTTTTTTTTGGTGACGCGTAATAGTGGTTGGCAATGAACTTAACATAGGAGATTGGTGACAATGAAATGCCCACTTATTTTGGTTAGTGCCTCAGTGTTCTGTATGATAATTTGTAGATGTAAAGTAAGATTTTTTGTTTGAAATGGTTAGGTTTTCGATCTTAAACCCCTTCTATTACAGGATGGGAGATGGCGCCATACATAGAAGCGGTGGATTCTCAGCCATCCTCTCACTTCATAGTAAGTTGACTGAGCTACCTCTAGCTTCAACATATATTAGCAGGTTAAATTCCATAATTGCTTGATAAATCCACATCTTCTGCATCTGTTTGAATTACCGTAGCATTCTAAGGGGCTTATGTACATTGTTTGCACTGTGCAACATCAAATGTACAGATGAGTGCTTATGTGCATGCTAGCCCGGTCTATGGGTGCTTAAGAGTCCACCTAGCAATATTGTTATCTGTATGTATACGTGCACCATGATCCTGGTCCAGGCCCTTATTAATATTTTATGCATTTCTGTTATAAAATGGATTACTTTATTGCGGTATGTAAAAGTGATAGCAATATAGGTGAGTGCTTGAATATGTAATCCTATATTGGTGAAGTTGTACTTTCTTGGCCAAGCAAAAAGATGTACTTTCTTATTCACATGTTTTTGATGTTCTGAATTGTTGAGACTTGTTGGAGCTTTGCTTTTTTTAGTCATTGTTTGCATCATCATTGAGCTACTATCAGATAGATATCTTGATGTTTATGACCATTTTGTTCTTGGCCCCAAGTCTTTTTCTTGGCAACTCTTGAGAGGTAACCGTCCTTTGTATTGGAAGAGGATAGCAGATTAGCCTTAGAAGATGGCTGCTTATAGTTGCTGACTTGCTGTATGTCCTGTATATTTTAGATATAATTCTTCCATGCACATGGTTGTGACATGATGCCCTTTCAGATTAATTGTTTTTGTGACATCCTACGGATTCGATGGGAGTCAACTCGTAGCCGTACAAAGGAGCGTGCCTTGCTGATGATGGATAAACTGGTATTATGCACATCTTTGTTAGCTGGTCACAGCCCTAAAAATGGATGTTTACTAGTATATGCTTGTTGATAATGCAAATTTGTCTCTCTGATCATGTTTTTTCCCCTGTACAAAGATGGGTGATGGGTTCAGTTATCCCCTTTTTACAGTTTTAGTAGTTTTGTACTCTTTCAATTCAATTTGGATAAATCCGGCGATTCTTTGTGATTAGCTTTGTGAACAGTTTGCCACTGAGTTGCTACAACTTGAGTTGCTTGATTACTATCTTTCACCCCAACTCATGGCAAAGGCTCTAATCAATTGCTATGTTCCTTTAAATTTTCCCAGTCTTGGATTGCTGTCAATTCCCAAGCACTTCTTGGCCTCCACAGGAGTGACATGTCGTCATGCCCTTTTCTATTTTTTAATCCACTTCGTACCCAATCCTTATGGTCCTGGTTGTCCTTGTTTTCTCCAAAGAGGAGGAAAAACATTAACAAATTATGTTTACCACTAGAGACTAGAGAATATAAGAACTAACTTATGCCAAACTACTGACAGGAATGAAGAGAGAATGGAATTTGGTGTCTAAGATATACCTACAATGGTAATTTTGAATCTTTAAATTATTATACAAGTAGTCATGTGGGGGGACTGGGGAGTCATCTAAAAACTTACGGTGGGATGGTATAATTGGAAATGCTTCCAGTGTCATTTGGAAATGAGGTTGTTAAATGCATGAGTTGTATCATGGTAAAATGAGAGGATGAGAAAAATAAAAAATTACATTTATTGGAAGGAGAAGTGGCATTTATCTGATTTTGGAAACAGAAGGAGTGTCATCTGTTAAATGGTTTGATCACATGCAATTGATGATGCATAGATTGGAGGTTTAAGTCTTGTTGGGTTTGATATTCTGTTTTCAACTAGCGCTTTTTTTTTTTCTTTCCTATCCTCAAGTTCTTAATCACATACAAAAGGAATGAAAATGTCATCTATTGTTCATTAATCTCACCCTATCTTCTTCTTCTTTTGGCCCATTATCCTATTACACTTTTAATTTCACCATCTGTGTTTCCTTTTCCTGTCGCCTAACACGTTTGCGTGTACATCTGCATGTCCTTCCCCTTCTCCTAGCTTGCTCGCTCACATATAAATGCAGCGTCATTTTATTTAGCTTAAATTACATCCAGCTCCCCTGGAGCTTTTAACTATTACTCGATCACTCTGTGGATCTTTAATACTTGGGTCCAGCTACACGTTTCAACATTCACCCATTACAGTTGATCAAGGTCCATAACTATCGTTGAGCCACAGGCATTGTTATAACATATAATCCTTCGATGTTTGAAAAGCTGTTTTTGCAGTGTTTGAATCTTCTCCTTGTCTATCAAGTTGGATTAATACTGGTTGCTTTTCTTGGGTTATTTCATGCTATGCAAGTGAGTTAGTCACAGAAAAGTTAGTCAATATCGAGTGGAATCATATAAATGAACTCGTGCAACTTGTAGGCCCCAATACAAATTTCTATCTCAGATGCTTCCAGCACGAATTGTACAATCGATTTTCTCGCAGTCTCAGTCTCATGTAACAATTTCTGCTTGTCAGGTCCAGCGTGTCTTTGAATCTTCTCCTGGTGTTGTTCAAAGGATATATTATTTTTTTGGAGCTTATGTTCCTACAATTCCTGCTCTACGAAAGTATGGCTCTTTGACCTCTTTCTAGACATGATTCTTTACTTTGAGATACTATATAATTGTGCAAATATACTTTTGCTTATCTTTTCCTAGACAATATGGCGAGCTTTTAGTGAGTTGTGGCTTGATAGGGGAGGCTGTTAAAGTTTTTGAGGATCTAGAATTGTGGGACAATCTAATATATTGCTACCGGTATGGTCGTGGCATCTTCTCGGTAATTCGTCATTTATGCATAATATTAGCTTTATATTATGCTGATGGTGATCTTATGTGTAATATTTTCAAAACAACAGCTTGTTAGAGAAAAAAGCAGCAGCTGTAGAACTTATTAAATTGCGGCTGGCTGAAATGCCTAATGATCCAAGGCTTTGGTATGTTAGCCAACCTTTTTCTTTTCATGTTTTACCTTGTTTACTTATTGACCTATTCTTTTACAAAATCTCAGTTTCATCAGTACAATCTAGATGTACATCTTTGTATGGAAGAGTTTAGGCTCTTGAAAATCTTGTACCCCCAGATCTGTTTTTCAACAAGATCTTTTTAGTAGTGAGTTTATGTACTCAAGATTGAGCTTTTACTTTAGAGTTTTTCTACTGGCTATTCAGCTTCTAATACCGAATTTATGTACCTGATTCCATACATTGGCTCAAGTAATTGGTGGATCTCATTCATAGTTGTTGAATGGAAGTCCACATTTGCTCCAATCTCGTATTTTGGTTGTACATATGGGAGTGAGACTCAATGATGTCCTAACTAAGCATTTCAATTTTTTGTATTTCCAGGTGTTCATTAGGTGACATGACAAGTAACGATGCCTGCTATGAAAAAGCACTAGAAGTCTCGGGCAACAGGTCTGCTCGAGCAAAGGTAACTTTGTCTTTACTCGCTTAATCGCTTTTCGATATCGATATTCCTGTCTTGTCTTTTCTATGCTAACCTTTTAGTTAATTCCTTCCCCCCACTTCTATTGTCAGCGATCTCTTGCTCGCAATGCTTACAATAGGGGGGAGTATGAGAAATCTAAAACCTTGTGGTATATAGCATCTCTCTCTCTCTCTCTCTCTCTCTCTCTCTCTCTCTCTCTCTCTCTCTCTCTCTCTCTCTCTCTCTAACACGTGATGGTCCCTGTTTGCATAGTGCTTCTCTTCATATTGTCTGGTTTCTTCTCTAATTCGATACTTGGTTTTTCTCTGTAATGATCTTTCATTAATTTCATCATAGGGAGGCAGCCATGGCATTGAATTCTTTGTATCCAGATGGTTGGTTTGCACTTGGAGCTGCTGCCTTGAAGGTGTCGTCTGTGGTCCTTTTGATATTCATCCATCATGATATGAATCTTTGATCTCAAAATTTGTCATCTAACTTATGTGATATGCCTTGCATTGTGATCTCTGTTTGTTTCGGTTCTTGAAACTTGTGTCACAACATATACAGGCTAGGGATGTTGAGAAGGCAATGGATGCTTTTACTTCAGCTGTTCAGCTTGATCCTGATAACGGAGAAGCTTGGAACAATATCGCTTGTTTGTATGATCTTTCTCACTTAGAACATGCTTCCTCTATATTTTTGTCTTCTTCCCCATTTCCTCAAGATATGGATTCGCATCTTATCCAAGCTTTTTACTGAATCTTTAACTATTTAGACCAGCTACTTAAAATCCAACCAACTTTTCAACCTTTTTGTGATACAATTTCTTTACTGTTCTTTATATCTGCTCTTACCATTGCAAAGAGGTGGGACTGTGGGGTAGTTTGTTGTACAGTCGTGCTTTGTAGTGGAGTCGCACTTTGTTGATGTAGTGCTATTGTAATTACAACACCATCATTACTGCTCTTGCTAACTGAAAGCATAGATATCCGTACAAACATCACACCGAACGGCTATGGTTATTCAGAGAACATTACCTTTCTTCTTTATTTCGCAAATGTCTTGCTGCTATAAAGCCATTTGCATTTTTCACCACGGTTTCAGTGGATGATAATCCCCTTCGTCATTGCTGCAGGCATATGATCAGAAAGAAGAACAAAGAGGCTTTCATTGCCTTTAAAGAAGCACTGAAGTTCAAGTTCTCTCTCTCTCTCTCTCTCTCTCTCTCTCTCTCTCTCTCTCTCTCCCCCCATATATATATATATGGAGCATTTCTAGTAAGGGATCCCTTATATAGCTTATGTGAGGGATTTTTCGTTCGAGATTGAATTTCGACGATCCGAACCGTTAGATGTGTTTAGAATGTGTTTTTAAGGTCCAACGCGAGGATTCGTAAAAAAAAAAATACCCGGAAGGGCTTGATCCGAGCATTTTTCGATAAAAACGTACGCATGTTTAGGGTGTGTGTGTGTATCTACGGTATATACACCTTTAATGGAGCTTGGACTGGTTGAAATGGTAGCATGCGATGACTTGTTGCAGGAGGAATAGCTGGCAGTGTTGGGAGAATTTCAGCCATGTTGCTGCAGATGTAGGCAATCTTAGTCAGGTAAGTTTTTATTGATATGCAGATAATTGTTGAACTGCTAATCCTTGTGCATTGGTCAATTTGTTTTGAACGAAGGTGATGATCATTGACCCTTTCCTTTCTGCACGTGTTTCATGTGGAACATCTAGAGAAATCATGAAAATATTGATATAGCATGTTTAGGCAGATACTGATATAGCATGTTTAGGGTTCGATGTGATCAACATTTATTGCCCAGTTCACAGTTTAATCCACTTGCTTGGTATTGCTTTCTTATTCTTTTTTCTTTGTGTTTACTTGAGGTGTATCAGCAGCCCTCATCGATTACTTGATAGATATCTGTTTGACCTTGCATTTACCTGCAACCAAAGATAGGTCTAGTTTCGGTTTAATAGTGAAGGTGCTTATAGTTCTCGATACCTGGATTTTGTCCTTGTGGGAGGTGTTTATTTATCAGGGAAACTTGTCATAGATACAGTTGTGCACCAGGACATGATGTTCTGCTAGTTTTGATGCATTCATGATCCCCCAGGTGACCAAGAGACTTAAAAGTATAGATACACACACAGAAGACAGAACTGTGACACCCCCACCCTTCTTCCCAAATACTACTTGATGACGCAAACGTTTCCCACCAAGTACTTTACTTCAAGTGGGCAAGGTCAGTGCATTTCCTCTAGTATCTTTATTCCTAATCAGAGAAGATATTTGATCCTGACCCCCCATACCTATCATTTATAGAATACTTAGAAGCTCAACATGCTGTAGTATATCTGCCTGAGATACACTATAGTTTAGGTCCGTTCCTTGTGTTTCACATTTACTTGGTGATATGTCATCTTGGGTACTGTATTCCTCGTGTGGAAATTGATGTACCATTCTTGATCCCATGTGAACATATTCTGTAATTTAATGTGGCAGGCACTGGAAGCGACAAAGATGGTGTTGGATATGACTAGCAATAAAAGAACTGATGCACAGTTCTTGGAGAGGATGATGCTGGAGATTGAAGAGCGGGCCCGAACTAGCCATTCTCAATTGGATGTTGGCACAGGCGACCATAAGGATACCAACCAAACTCTTTCTGTTAATTCTTATATTGGTAGTGCTAGTGGGTCAAGTGATCCAGAAGCTGTGCTGGATCACAGCACAGCAAAGCTTGGGGAAATCTTACGACAGGTGGCCAATTTTTTGATATCTCATTTCCTTTAGTTTCTTTTCTCATCCTTCCTTGATCTAATAAAGTTCAAGTAATGCTTGGTTTTTTCTTATTGCATGATATTCATATATATATGTGCAATTTTCATATATTTGATGTATTTATGTAGAGGAGCAACTAGTTAATGTGTGTGTGCGCGCGTGTGAGGTGGGTTGGGTTGAATTTGGTGGGGTCCAACCTAGAAACCATATCAAGCCTTTAAGATGTTCTCGTGTGTATGTTGTGCATCAGATAATTAGGTTTGGCTAATTTAAGTTATGAAGTACGGGTTGGATTTTATTGCCAATTAAAGTGGCTACAGAAAGGATATAAGTCACGTTTACTGTAGTCTTAAAGTAGGCATGTAAAAGATAACATCTACATCTTGGGTTTTGGGGCTTTGACTAAACTATATTTTGAACTTCTAGAGATGATTGAGGTAAGAGCAATCGATCCCAAGTGGGTGGGCCGGAAAGAGATTACCGAAAGAAACAAGTCTAGAAGAGCGAGACGCATATGCAGATGTTGTCATTATGTTGTCATTTATAATGAATCACTGTTGATTTTGCTCTGATACAGGTGGTTCAAAGTGGTGGAGGATCCGAGATTTGGGGATTATATGGAAGGTGGCACAAACTTAAAGGCGATCTCTCTATGTGCTCAGAGGCCCTTCTAAAGCAAGTTAGATCATACCAGGTATATTTTGATCTTGCAGACATCAGATCATGCCCTCACAGTTTTATGTATTGTCTTCTGTATTTACTTCTCTTGCTGCTTCTTTTTTTTCCGTAAATTTCATTGTTGAAAATTTTGGTTCAAGATTGTAGTTAGTAGTAGTCACAGATATACTTTGTTATGAGTTTATGAAAGTTGTTGTATGGTTTAACAATTATGCAATAGCCAATTACATGCTATTGCCAGTGATCTTTTCAGCGAGTCCTACAATACTAAAGCTAAGAGATGAAAGCTAAGCTATAACTGAGCTTTGAGAAGTATATGCAGTCAACTAGTGTTTTAAATGGCTCATGGTGCACTGAGGCCCATTGGTCCCCTAGAGCCTTGGCGCGTGGCGAGGCGTGCGCTATCGAAGCGAGGCGCATGTTATTATAACAAGTAGAATTCTAATATGGGCAAAATTTCAACACAAGCAAACACTTTTAAAACTTTCAAATGTCATAAAACATAACAATTTCAATTTTTTAACGACTAAATACTAACCAAAAAATGTCATCCGTAAAAAGCTAATATTAGACGATTAGCTTTGGAGGCAACAAAATGAATAACGGTAATCAAATATGGAGTCATGCATACCCATTAATCATCCTCAACACCAATAACTTTAACTCCATCTTCATCTTCTTCATCATTATTTGATTTATATCCTTCCACATCTTCTATCTTAGCTGGAAATAGAGCAGAGAAGAGCAGATCGACTTCAAGACTCTAGATTTGGCTGCTGCTACGACTATCGATGAAGCAAATCTGATTTCTAGGGCTAACGATTAGTTCCTCATTGAAGGAAATTATCCAGTGCATTTAGTCCACCTTTGTGCATCATAGATCAATGGCTGAGGTTAATTCTGGCCTAATCTAAATAAAATGGGTAAAAATCCTTGAGGCACACGCCACAGCACCTGGCGAGGCTCGCGCCTCGCAAAAAAAACGACAACCCGAGGGTCTAGAGCTGCGCCTCGCCTCGCAGAGTCACCATGGCGCATGTGCCGCGCGCAATTTAAAATACTACAGTCAACAAATCTCATGTCAAGCTATAAGAGAAGTACATGTTAGTTCCATGCGTGACATCATGTTGTTTGGAGTATTTAATTGTATTTAACCAATAGTATGATGTAGAACAAGTAGCAAACCCTAGGTATCCCTGTACCTAAGGGTGAATTGGAATCTCTGTGCCAACTCAGGAAATAATATTTTATATAATCAATCAATCAAACAAACAAGATATGAGAGTCCCTATAAATAGACTCCCACAGAGTGATAACAACGAACTAAGATAAAGATAAATTAGGTGAAGCTAACCTAACAACCAACTATAACAAAATAACATAAAATCCTAAATACCAATCTAGATAAATACTAATGATAAAATCTCTAGCTGGGCCTACGAATATCATCTTCCAACCACAAGGGCATTGGTTGGGCTGTCTTCCGGCGCCCGCGTTGGTAGACTTTCAAGAAACGGGCCTGGGCTTTGTTGTCCGTGCCATAATAGGTTTTAACGTTTTCATCATTGTTGTTTTGTACTTATTCTCTTCAAGTTGGTTTACTCATTATCACAATAACCAAAGGAGGTATGGAATTTAATGTCCGATGCGTTGCTGCTCTCTCTCTCTCTCTCTCTCTCTCTCTCTCTCTCTCAGGGGTCTGATTTGTGGAAAGACAGAGATCGGTTTAAGAAGTTTGCACGTGCTTCATTGGAACTTTGCAATGTGTACATGGAGCTTTTTTCTTCTACTGGTGGTCGTAAGGAACTCTTTGCAGCTGAGATGCATTTGAAGAACACTATTAAACAGGCATGACATCAGGCTTAATACTTGAAGATGAACTGTTTTAGCAGTATATGCTGCAGTTTATCTTTTCATTTCTGTTTTTAGCAAAGAAAGAATTTCTGTCTTTGACAACATTCTTCACTATCTTTTTCTGCATAGAGTGAGGTTATTTCTCTACATTTCAGGGCGGAAGTTTTTCCGAAACGGAAGAGTTTAGGGATCTTCAGGCTTGTCTCGAGGAGGTGCAAATGAAATTGCAAGCAAGTTCGGCTCC
This sequence comes from Gaultheria prostrata, assembly GCA_036023075.1. Taxonomy (NCBI): domain Eukaryota; kingdom Viridiplantae; phylum Streptophyta; class Magnoliopsida; order Ericales; family Ericaceae; genus Gaultheria; species Gaultheria prostrata. The sequence continues at coordinate 70,765 of JAXBDA010000031.1, read as the reverse complement.
TTCTGCTTAGATCTTGTACGTGAGAACATCTCCTTTCCAATGTTGTACACTTTCTATCGATGTGACTAGACTGCCATTACAATGTTGATTTAGGAGTGAAAGTGAAAACAGGTAACTGGAAAGCGGAATAAACCAATCAAATTGAACCATTAATATTTGATTTGGTTTGGTTTATAAAATGTCCACCCCGAAATGTCCGGTTTGGTTTGGAAGCCGGACCAAACCAGATCGTTTACACAACTTGCATTTAATGAATTTGTTGAGGTGGGAAAATTACGTCTTGGATTTGTGTTCATTCCTTTATAGTTCTCTTAATATCAACTGGAGAGATGACCATATTATTTGCTATTTGCACGATCATGAATTAGTGGCCGAATCCCTCTCGTTGATAGCTATCCTTCCTATTTTATCGTAGGTACCCAAATTTGATAGGTTGGAATCTAGAGCGAAGGTAAGAAAGAAACACAACAGCACCACAGACAGCACTTGGGAATTGTCAAGACCGTGGCCCACAAACATCCTCCCTCTCAAGTATGTTAAGGAAGCCCGCAGCTGAAAAATCGAGTGCCATGATTGGCAAGCTCATTGAAGCTGCTGCTTCTTCTCCTTGTTAATATTGCGCCGAAGAAATAAGAAATATTTAAAATTCAACTTGGGTAGTTGCTGCTTCTTCTCCTTTGCTCTCCTGGGTAGTTGTTGTTATGCGTGTAATTTAATGTGATTCGCTTTTATAGAGTCTTTGTGCGTGTATATCTAATTTTGGGACTGTTAGTTTAGGAATTTGATATAATGTCGGATAAGAAAGACTGGGGCAGGAAATTTACAGTTGTAAGTATGTTTTCATATTAGTAGGCTTTTAGTTTGTGCTAGGCACTTGTGAACAACGTTATTCATACAATTTTTGCGGATTATAATACTAATCGTTGAGGTAGTATAGTGGTACTTATCATTGCAAATTACATAGCGTTTGGAAGGACAATAATAAAAGAAGATTCAAATACGATTCAAGATGTTGAAGGGGAATAGGACACTAAATGTCATTGTAAATACGAAAACCTTGATAACAAAATGAAATTGTGCCCAGTGCCCACCACATTAAAGTTGTTTCCTGGAGTAACTTTGTTTTGGGCCCATACGACTTCATCTCATTCAAGTGTCACCGTGGAACAGTTCTGCATTTCATCAACTGTAGTGAGTAAATCTTTTTTAACCATATAGCACGAGCCTTACTGGTGATTTTTCTGAGATTCCTTAAGGTTTCTACATCACTTATCACACGTACTAAATATTTAGTGGTATGACCCGTCTACATAGAATTAAATAAATATGCATGTAGATGCAAATTTTAAAATTTAACTTTTATTTCCGTACGAAACCGTGGTGGTTATTTTCTTTTTGCATTGAAGATCTCTACGAAACTAACACCAAGGGGGACGTGGGGTTTTAGTAGTGATCTCAATTGTGAGCCCTCTAAAATATTCATTTGAGATCGGAACCGTTCATTTTTTCATGAATGTTGAGCACATCATGGATACAAAAAATTATGTTTATCAAAGATGGGTAGACGCACAATTGAGACAAATTTGTCTTAAAGTGTATTCTCCAAATGATATTGGTCATTCATATAAATGGTACCCGAACATATGGCTACCAATATCCAATTAATTTGATTTTTTACATGAATAATCTACTCAACGTACCCAACAAATTGTACGGTTCCGATCCCAAATATAAATTATAGAGGGCCCACAATTATGGTCACTACATGGATATAGTAATTTGGGTCACTACGGGTACCCAAATCCTAGTTTTCTGAAATGCTTCTTGACCCAACGTACTTATATGAAGGGCTTGACCCCACCTAGACCCCATTTATGATTCGATTATTTATGAAGACAATTAAAATGACTTACTCTTATTGTTAACTAGTACGTAATATAGACCTATAAAGAATGCCCCACACATTTATTTTCGTTATCTTGCATTCAATTTATGACCCAAAAGAGTATCAAACTAAATGGAAGTTTAAATTAAATTCGAGATGACGAAAATAAATTGGGTGGGGCATTCTTATCCACATAAGGAAGGTAATAATATGAGTAAATTATTTTCTTATTTTATGGAAGTCATTCAATATTGTTCTAGTTTTATAACAATTTGCTATCCATTTTCAATGCACAAAATAGGATCCCACACAAAATATAGGAGTAAAGAAATTATTTAACTTCAATTTACTTTGATACTCCTTCAAGTTATAAATTAAATGCGAGGTAACGAAAATAAATAGGTGGGGGCATTCTTTATAGGTCCATATTAGGAAGTTTATAATAAGTGTAAATTATTTCCTTATTTTATGAAAGTCATTCAATATTGTTCTAGTTTTATAACAATTCCCTGTCCATTTTCAAAGCACAAATTAGGATGAAAATCCTCAAGCAATAAGAATAAAATCATTTTGATTGACTTTATAAATAATCGAATCATCTCAACGAATTGAGGTTGCCCAAGCTCTCAAATATGTAACTACATATTGGTTCAAGCATTTCAGAAAACAAGCTCCTTCCCTTTCATTACTCTCTCGTTGTTAGTTTCGTGGAAATCCTCATAGATTTAAAAATTTGGCATCTACGTGGGACATGTTTTGTTGGTGATCAATTGCTTAGCAAGCATCTATATATACTATGCTAAGGAAAATTTGTTTCCTAAATGAAAAGAAACCTCCACATTGTTTCTCCTGAGTGGGACCAGCTCCGAACCTTATGTTATAAAGTTATTCTATCTCCGTCCTAATTTATTAGTCCTATGCGGATTTTCATGCTATTTTTAAACTGTTCATATCTTTCAATCTATAATATTTTTAGAGAGTTTCAAAACTTTGTATAATAGATTTAATTGAGATCTATCAAATAAGATATAGAACTAATTGAATTTATCAAATAACATTCATATTTCACATAAAATACATTACAGATCAAAAAAATATGAACAATTTAAAAATCACATCGAAATCCGTACAAGAACAATAATGTGGGACGAAATAATTACTAACTATCAATGCAATTTCTTACCTCTGGACGCATAAATGAATACATTTATTATCATTTACGTTGGCCTTGAAGATTAATTGTGAGATACTCAAGTCACTTGGCCGGTGGTTTTGAGGGCCGATGGTTTTGTTTTGGTTGTATTGTTTGCCGGTTTTTTACTAGTGATTTTGAATGATATATTTCTATCTCTTCACCAAAAAAGTTCACTTGGGACACATAAAGAAATAATTTAATTACTCAAGTCACTTGGGCCCAAGCTCTTGTTATAAGTATGTGTTGGTATTGGGTCAAGAAAGCATTTCAAAAAACCAATTAGATCCCTCTCCTTCCTTTCCTTCCATTAGTCCTTCATTGTTAGTTTCATAGAAATCCTCATAGCTTCAAATTAACCTCTTTGAACTATGAAATCATCATCAGATGTTGATGGTGAAGAAGAAGGAGAAGATCGAGGAAGGCAACAGCCCATCAGTCCAAAACCATTGTTTCAGTGATTTACCAAAGGTTTGTTCGTGGCAAATTTCCACCCTCACTACTTAGATCTGACTCAATTCGATCTCTTCATATATGCAATTTTTCAATCTAAAAAATGGGCCACTTTTAATTAAGTTGGTATAACCATGACGTGTGCCTTATTGGCTGCGGTGTTCTGCTAATCAAATTCTATCAAGTTTCTTCTCCTGTATCGCACGTAATATAATTATGCATGTTTAAGAGCTACTTTTTCTACTATATATACCTTTTAATATCTGCCTTTCGATCCACAACAGATATTCCAGGAGATGAAAAATGGCTGCCCTGTCCTCAATCAGCAGTTCAATCGATGTCACGGACTTAAAACCTGAATGCACCGGGTGTCGAAGCCCTGATTGAGCTGGCTGGCGATGTGCCATCTTCATATATTTTGTTAAACTCATCACCTCTTCTCGCACAGACTGGGTATTGTATGAGACAGAGAGAAGTTGATGAGAATTTTAGATGACTCTTGAGAGAAATTTATGTTGCACTTCTGATTTTCATATTAGCAATTTTTTTTCGGATTATTCCCTGTAATAAACGATTGTGGGTGGAAAATCTATAAAAGTGATTTACCATATATAGGTTGTGTTCTGTTTTATTAGATCTGAAATTGCTTCTCTTTGTATAATTGTATGTGTTTGTCTTCCATGGATGAAGTACAACTTTCACCAGATCAGCGTTCACCACGTCGCGATCGAGCAACTCATTTGTGTTGTAACGAACGCTATGCACGCGACTAAGTTATGAGAAAGCAAACAAAATCAACAAGCACACACGACACACAAATTTATGTGGTCCCCCAAGATGGGTACGTCCACGGGCGAAGAGAGAGAGAGAGAGAGAGTTCACTATTAATGGTGAAGAAGAGATACAAAGAGCCGGTAATAATCCGTAACTCTCGAGAGGCCACACAATATGAGAAGTAACTAGCCAAAATGATAAAACCCTAGGAGCCTCTAAAGTCTCCCTTTTATAGGGGATACAAAATAGGTCAAAAAACCCTAGAAAACACGCAGCCATCGTGTTCTCCTTGCTCAAGCCAGCTGTTAGACCGCTCAAGCCAGCTCCTCTCATTCACCGTCTCATTCTATGATCCAGTAAGCCCAAAAAGATTGCTCGAGTCAGCCTACCACAATCCCAAATTCAAGGCACTCCCAACAATTTGTAAGACACTAAAAGTTTTATGTGCAGATGTCCCCAGTGTTCCAGTTTCCCTAAAAAAAAAACGAAACACGGCTCGGGCAGTCGGATTAAATTGCACGGGCGTGCCAGGACCAGTTGGTTCGAGTGTGGATGGACTGACTTCCAGACAGGCGAGTTTTGCGCTGTAGATGAGATCCACTGCCAGTTCTTTTTTGCCTCAGCAGAAGAGGACTTCACATTTTCTCAGGTGATATAGAAAAAGAGAAACGACCACGGTGCTCAAATGTAGAGAATGGCATAGGAAAGAAAAATACTTGGGATTTTCCATTAAATGAGCAAGGTGCTCGAACGTAGAGAACGCCGTAGAAAAGGAAATGTTCAAAATATCCATTATCGAAAGGGAAAAAATTACATGCACGGAAAAATAACATAGTATGGCCGAAGCTGAAAACGATAAATAAAACCGGAGTTTTGAGTCGGGTGTTTGGTCGGGGCTCTTCTTCTCCTCTTGTTCCTCCCTTTTACAGGCAACACATGAGACTTGAAATGCGGAATGCTAGTGGATGGTGGGATTAGGATTAAAATGCGCAAAAACTGATCCGGACACCTGTTATAAATGAAAAAAAAACATGAGACTTGAAAGCTTGCACTAGCAAAACCGCCATCCACGTCCCTATTTGCATGCCATTTCTTCCATGAACAGACCAATATTACTCCACTAATTGAAGAGAAAAGTTGGCACCAAATGTGTCCCATGATTGTTTCTCATGCAGTACATGTTGATCTCAACGGCACCACTTCTTGCTCAAAGCATTGCATGTCATGTGTCCATTTCCTTCGTGAAAGACCCAACAAATTTTGGATGTGACCCATTTTCATTGACTGCTATTGTTGTAGTCCCTGATTGCACACTGAAGTTCCCTTTTAAAGAGCCCAAGCCATTTTGCCAGTACAAACAATTGCTTACAAAAGTTGTAACCGAAAGTTAGAGAAACTTGTTTAGCCGGTTGATGCTTTCATGCTCTCTATGCCTCTATTCAACTTCAGAGCTATCTGACAATGTCAAAAAAAAATAGTACAGTATTTATATATTGCCGTACTTCATCATTTGTTAGCAAGATAAAAGATGTGAGATTAGACTGCACGTGGAAAAAAAAGTGAGAGATGTGACGCGTTTATCCCACATTTGATTATCTTATATGCGCGCAAGCTGGACCGGAACTTGCATTACAAAAAAAAAGAAATACGTAGTATCTCTTTCAAAAATCCCATGAAACCCACATGCCACATGACGGTCAAAACATGCATTACCAACTATATATCAATCGCCAAGGAAACTTTGATTTATTGTTTTCGGAATTGTACAGGGCAGGTCATATAGCTCCGGAGAATACAAGCCAAAAGAGTGTTACGCCATGCATGCTCGATTTTACCCTTTGTAATTCGGTTTTCTCATTGTTGTTTGTATTCGTGAGTATGAGATGCCAAAATAAGAACCACATCTCATCGGGATATTTGTAAAATAACTGTAGCCCTAAATTTGAATATGTCGTGTGGGATCAGAGGTTTTTTTTTTTTTTTGGGTCCAAATATGGTACTCTGATTCTTAACAATAGACAACTACAACGCAAGTGGTGGCTAGCTCATGCGGTAGAATTCTTAGATATCCCACACTGCATTCCGGGATCGAGTCTCATTCCCTCTCCCCCATGTAATAGATTAGAAATGAATAATGAAAAAAAAAAAAACAACTGCAACGTTATATGTCGCTGGTTTTCTCCGATTAATATTTATCAGTCAATGAATGATGTCCACAACAAGTGATTCTATGTGGAGTAATTTACAAACTACTTGCGTTGTCGACAACCTATGATCCAGTTATGAGATACTAGTGTCGTGGTCGTGCTCTAGTAAGGTTAATTCACTCAATCAGCGCCAATGATCATGTTTGTCATATTTATTTTTTGTTCATACATTTGGGAAATACTCTAAATTCTTTAATTTTCTCCATTGCCGATTTCTGTTGCGTCGCATCTCTGTCGGGCTCTCATAAAAACAGACTCACATTTTAGTCCTCTTCAAAATCAAGTTCAGTTGTTGCCATCTTCGAGCATAATGGTCATTTTATGTCAATGTATTTTTTTTAATCTTTCCTCAAACATTTTGTGGCTCAGTATTTTTATTTCGGCTATAGCAGGGTGCTAATTTTATTTTATTTTTTAATGTTTGTGTTGTTTGGATTCTAAAATGTTACTTGTCCTAGAATCATTTTTTTTATCATATAGTAATATATATCGGTTGGGGTTAGTGGAAAAATTAGTAAGTGAGTTAAACAACCAATTCGACCATGAAATATTGGAAAACAAAACGCCAAAAGATCGTGAGGACTGGACAATGTGTAGACGCAGGAGTACTATTTTTGCTTCTCCCGGTACAATATTAAAGACACTCCAAACAATATCATGAGTAACAAGGCAAAGATTACCTTGATATTGATATGTATCTCTTTTGCCCATCAAAATCATCAATCTTGTAAACTACTAACTTTTGTTGCTGCCATGAGATTTGAAAGATTTTTAGCCTAATAATCTTTCATTGTTTTGTTGCTCTCATGTGCTAAAATCAATCCGTTTTCATTTATTACAATGGATTGATCTTATGGGATTCTTATTTTAGTAAATGAAAAACAATGTCTTAATTTGTTACTCCTATTTTCTTTCAAACTAAGAAAGGGAAGAGAAAAGTTTTTTTTTTCTTTTCCTTATCTTTTTCAATTATCTATGTTCCAAACAAACCCGGATTTAATTCCTCTATACAGTAGTATTATTTTTATTTATGTTTTCATGCACCAAAGTAGTAAATTGGGCGCAGAACTCTTCCAAAAACTGTCTGAAAACAGAGAGAGAGAGAGAGAGAGAGAGAGAGGGGTAAGCCAACTGGCCCAACTCAAAGAAGACTTGACAGTGGAACCCTCTCGTAGACTGCTTTCCTTGATAGTTAGGGTTTTAGAACTCGTTCAAAAAAAGTGCACCACTCTCACGCTACAAGATGAGCGAACGCGGCAGAGGTCGCGACCGCGATCGAGACCACCGAGACAGAGACACCAGAGACAGAGATAGAGAGAGAGAGAGAGATACCAGAGATCGAGATCGAGAAAGAAGAAGAGACAAGGACGATCGAGGAGGAGGAGGAGGAGATCGCAAGGACCACGACCGATCCAAACGCTCCCACACCCCTGACCGCGCCCGCTCTCGCCATGCCCGCTCCCGCTCTCCCGACCGCTCCGAGCGTCGTCGCCACCACCGCACTCCCTCTCCTGAACTGCCGCGTAAGCGCCACAAGCGGGGAGAGGACGACGTCGTCGTCGTCAAGGACCCCAAGAGAGCGGCTGCTGTGGTATCGGATTTCGTCGATGGAATTGTGAGGGAGAAACAGAAGCAGCAGGACGGTGGCGGTGGGGATGGAGATGGGGGAGGTGTGGAAGTGGATGCGGATGAGATAGAGATGATGAAGAAGTTTGGGATACCGGTAGGGTTTGATTCGACGAAAGGGAAGCAAGTGGCTGGGGCGGATGTGAGTGGAGTGAGAGCGGTGACGAAGCGGCAGCCGAGGCAGTATATGAACCGACGGGGTGGATTCAATCGCCCTTTGCCTGCTGAAACCAATCGTTGATTGGTTCGAGTTTTATTTTGAGGTTAGGGTTTTGTTAATTTCTCGATTCGTAGACTTGCTTGCTTACTGGTTTGGTTGTTCTGTTTAGGGTTGGTTGCAATTTGAGTGAATTTTGTGCTCACGTTAGTTTTAATGAGATTAAACCTCTTAATTAGGTGTTCCCACTGATTTTGTTAGGTTGATGACACCGTGAGTGAATTTTTCCATGATTTTACTTGTACACCTACTGAAGCGCTTCGGACGATTAAAAGAAGCTGCGTATCGACAGCTTCATGGATAAATAGTGGAAACTGGTGTGAGCCGTGAATGCACTAAATTATACAGTTGTGGAAACACGTAAAAATCTGTGTATTGCATTTTTTTTGTTTCTATTCTTGATTATTCTTCACGCATTGTGTGTTTGTTAGTTTGGTTGATTTCTCAACAGTCTTTGTATAGAAGTTCTCACTCAGTAAATTTGTTTGTAAAATAGTTTATTATCCCAATATTCAATTTTAGGGTTCATGGAGTGGCATTAAAAGCAATGCGACGACCGAATGGCCTAGATGAAGGAAACTCACCATTTTCTACCCGAATGGAAGGAGGAAACTTGAAGAAGAGTTTTGAAATCAATCACAGAGATGACAAATGCCTACCCTTTTGACGTCTTAATTAGGTTGGGTTTTGTTTATTTCTTTAAGTTTAGACTTTGTTGCTTTCTGTTTTCATCATTGTCTACTAGGATGCGGTGATTTTGTGGGTGAATTATGCCTTGAGTTCAGTATTACACCTACTGTGACCTCAGTTACTTGCTAGTATGGGAGTTGCACAAATAGACGGCGTACTTGGAAAAAGTTTTCTGTCGCCTGATAGTTGTCAGCAATTTATGGTATTGTGTAGAAGTGCTTATGCAGTTTGATTTAGGATTTATGGACTCATGAGTGATACGAAAGCAAGCTTATGATAAAATAGAGAAGAAAAAAAGTTTGTAGCTTATAACTGTGAGGAATGGTGAAACTTTGTAAACTTTGTTGATAATGTTCGACTGGATACAATTAACAAACTTGGATAATGAAGCGTTAGTTCCAAAGTTGCACTATCTAAACACATTTGTTGGTTGCATGGGAACTATACATTGGATGCACAGCCATACCCAAGTGTCAGTTATCCGACCCTGGTACTCTACAAGTTCAGAAAATTGTAGTGCTCATGAAAAATAGGCCCCATTAGTGATGTAATGGAGGGAATTAGTATGTATGCCTCTTTCATCATTTTCTCATGCCACGATAGTATTTCAACCCCACCAAGTTTCATAATGAAAATCTGAAAAAAAATAAAATAAAATTTGTTGAGGGGTGGGTGTTACTGAACGCTTAACTTGATATTGTATTGTACGAACACGAATGTACGCTTCGGAGGGGAAGGCTCAAGTGTTTTTTGCTTTTTCCATTATGGGTCTGCTACTAGCTACTACGGTACTTGGTGGATTCTTTTGCAAATCCAAGTAGCAGTTGTGCATGTGAATTCTATCAAGTCACATAACAGTTCTTGTAGCTGAATATGAAAAATTGAAATAGTATGGCCGCAAGTTTTAAGCTCTGTGTGTATGTGTGTGTGTGTTCTCCGCATTACAGGGGACAATTTAACTTCAAGATCGATCGATTTTAGGATACCTGTGCAATTTCCTTACAACAAAACTTTGTAGTTGGTTGTATTGGGTTTGAGCTTGGCTGTAATGACAGTGAAGTAAGATTTGATGTCTGATGTTTTATTCCATTAGGACTAATCAGTGTATCACAATCAATGCAAGCTTTGATCAATTACTGAGGCATATCCGCATGAGCAGTTGCATTATGATGAACCTTTATAAGACTACAAGAAATTGGCCTAGAATAGATTGATCCTAGTTTGAGAATAGGTTTCATCTCGACCTCTACCGCTAATCACTTTTGGTTCATGTGCACAATCGAAAATCTGGCAAGCTGTGCCCAAAGGCCACTTGAGTGCATCCAACTAGATTGTCAACTGTACAAAACCTATGGAGTTTTGGGGCATCATCTAGTCCTTGTGGCATTCAAACTTGAATCTACCATGAGTCACTTTTGTTGTTGGTGACCCTACCCTCATTCTTTATCTATCTGTGACATCTTCACTTTTTCGATGAATTACATCTCAGTAGAGGCTAAATATATAGTAGGAACTCGTTGGATAGGATCCCTAATCTAGTGGGTACCCCTATTTTGTTGATTGAAGTGTGTCCTTTTTGCCATTCATTTTTTTTTTTTCAGTAAAACTGGAGTGTAAATGTTTTGGTATTTATTTTGGTATTTTACTTTACAGGTGTGAAAACATTGACTGGCATGAGATGAATGTGGTGGGAGGTCTGATGTCTGAATGCAGTAATGAGACTTTGAACACCTTATAAGACTCCTTTGGATTTTACTTTTGAAGATGTACTGCAATATTGGGTGAGTCCCGTATTACTGCGATAATGGGATTTCTGTATTCTGTTAATCTTTTTCATTTTTTTATTTTATTAGGCAATGCTAGAGTTTCACATTTGTGGTTGTTTACTTCATTGATGTGGCTTTGGGGCCCTGCCCATCGTGGATAGGATTGGAGCATCCATTGGTAGGACATCTTCAGATGCTGGTTTGATTTTTTGATCGAAACAAGAAGCCCTAGTTAAGTGCAACAATATATAGTACTCATGGTGAACACAGACACAAAAGTAACCGATTTACTGAGTTTATATATGCAACTGACATTTGCAGTTGGGCATTCACCTCCGAAGCGTATGTGATAGCTCTCGCTATCTAGACCAAATTGCCAAGTCTTGGCTTTAGAATGGATCAAAAGTCGAACTTAGGATAGTGACTTTAACAACGGCTTTTGTATAGATATATGACAAAATCATGTTACTTGTTAGTAGTAATTAATTGGAAATTTTGCTTTGATGATCAATATGGACAAAACAAATCATCAAAATAAAATTCTTAGTAGACTCTGCGATCTGCAGCACAATTGACCCACCATCTTATTAGTACACTTATGAAGAGCACACATCCAAATGGACCCAAATAACAAGTATATGAGGACAGACTTTCATATCTATTCGGAAATTATTCGGAGTGAAGTACTGAACACTCACATCTCCATAACGAAATAACAAAAGGAAAGATGGACTAAAATTCTGGTAAGTGAGTTCTATAAGCCCAGAAGACAGAAGCCAGAGTGAAGTGAAAGCACCTAGGCCGCGGTGGTGGTGGGGGTGGCGGCAGTGACAGGTTTCTGAATAACAAAAGCCATGCACTGAACCTGGCGCTTGTTGTCAAATGCCAAACAGCGGATATAAGCATTTGGGTATGTCTTTTTACACTCATGGATTTCATTGAGCACTTGTGAAGAGTCATTGCACCCAAACATTGGCAGTTTCCAAAGTGTCCAGTACCTCCCATCATAATATCCTGGCATTGTGCTGTTTTCCCTATGCACAAATCCCACCTTCGAACAAGAACAGAAAAATAAAAACTTTGGTAGAACTTTAACAAAGATGAACCCCGAATAGACAACTTCTGAAACAATCAATGGGTGCGGAGACTGTGTTGGATCATGTGTATGTAGAGGATTAAAGGAAGCATAGAAAATGTGAGAGAAAATATACGAAGATAATGAAGTCAAATCTTGGTTTCGCAATCATTCTCTCTTTTCTTTAGTAAATCCCTCTACAAACACATTAACTTTTGCCAACAATTTTCTTTTTGTTTTTACTTCACAAAAGTAATGATTTGAAAAAGACTAGGACAAAGTTATTAACATCAGAAGGTTGGGTATAACTGATATATATATTTGCTATGTTCGTGTTTGTGTGCTAGTACTGAATATTCTTGTGCATATAAGAGACATTTATATCTCTAAATACGAAAATAGCATATGATCGGGTCTTACTGCATCGAACTCAAGGCAGGGGATCCATCCCTTCTTTATCATGTAATCAACCTCCTTGGCGATGGATTCTTCCGTGAGAGGAGGAAGGTAGGAGAGTGTCTCAAACTTCTTGTTATCAATCGGATTCCATGTCTGAATTTCAAGAAAATTAGAAACAGAATATGTGAGCAGTAAAATCCAAACGTATAAAGATTATTTGCATCTCTTGCCCTCCTCTCTTTTTTTTTAGGCCTTCTATAAATCCAATACCCAAACGCAGCCTTAGAGCAGTTCAAAACACAGCCTTAGATGGCATTACCTTCATGCAACGAATTCTGGAAGCCTTTGAGATAGTTTTCTTGGCCCAGGCAACTGATTCCTTGGCCGGAAAGGGCGTTGATGGCCTGGGTTTCAAACCTACATACCTTGATCCAGCTGCTGGAACAGAGGAGATTGCAGCAGACATGCTCATCTTTCAAACACACGAGAGAGAGAGAGAGAGAGAGAGAGAGAGAGAGAGAGAGAGAGAGATGGGAGGTAAAGGGTTTTGTTTTGTTTTGATGATGGTGGAAGGGGTTGGAGGAAAAGACGAGTTCTGGTATGAGCATCTGAGGTATGATTTGTTAGGGGAGTGGTATACTACACACTATACAACAAGGTTGGTGACGGATTTTTGGTAGGCATTCTAAACTTGGTTTCATCACCATCTCTTTCCCTTCTTTTTTAAATAAAAAATGTTATGGTACCCGAAAAATATCTTTGGAAGTGTCCAAGGAAGGGGAATAAATAGCTCAGATTCAAGGTCACGTAAGTCTAAGCCATTTCATTCCCTTTTCCTGAAAGCTTTCGGAGATATTTTTCGTGTATTCTACAAACTCTCTCTTTGAATTTGTCTTACTACTTGCACTACGTAATTCCATGGGAGCCGTTTTTGCTTTACTGGGCACAGAAATACTTTAGGACCCACCAAGGAATGGTGCATGCCCACTAAAATCCCTTTTTTTTAATAAGTACTCCCTCCGTCCCTATTTAGTTTCTTTTGGGGATTCCAACTAAATAAGATAATACAATTATTACACTTTTAAAAATCTACTTTTCTCCTTTTACCCTTCAATCATTACATGTTCTTATTTTTTTAGTACTACTAATTTCAAATGGAAGGGTAAAAATGAGAATTCATTAACTATCAACCATTTAGTTTTGAAATGAAACAATTTTTTGGGGACAGCAAAAAATGCTAACTGGGACTATAAAATGAGGACGGAGGGAGTATATTAGAAACAAGGCATTCAGGGAATGTTGCCCATATACAAATATTGGCGATTACAATACAGGTCCTATACCCTACTGTAAGTATGAAACTGATCGAACCAATCTATGAATTGGTCAAAAGAAGGATTGCAATCTTCCTTGTCCCAACTATAGAAGCTACTAGTAAAAAAACTCTTGATTTTAACCAAGGATGGTTCCACCCCTTCAAAACATCTCATGTTCCTCTCATGCCATATTATAAACATTAAACAAAGAGGGATTAAACAAAAAGGGATCATGACCCAAACAGGTTTCCTCTTTTTTCTAACTCTAGCACTCTAGCACCTCTCCATGCAATTAAGAGCTCTGTGACATTCCTCGAAATGGCTCACTTCATCCCAAACCACGAAAACACCAAAGTCCAAAGCCCTCATACCACCGGGCAATGAATGAGAAGATGATCAACAGTCTCCACATCGCTTTTGCTAAAATCCTACTATGTGACATCAGTGCAACTGTTCCAAGAGATCATCCATTCAATTGCTTTGGAATTGAGGACAATATCCAATGAATTTTCTCTCATGTGGAGAGAGAGAGAGAGAGAGAGAGAGAGAACTAATAGTGAGGAGATTATCAAATACCACCCCACGCATATTCTAGTATGTTTTTGTGAGATTCATTGTCCAACAAATAAAAACAGTTCCAGCACTGTCACTTTCGAACGCAAAGAGCTCAATCTCACTGGATTTATATTTTCAATACCATGTCTAATCCATGAAATTCAACAGGCTTTAAAAGTACAACCACTAGAACTACCCTATAGGGTAAGTATTTCTTACTTACCAAAAGGAATGAGTCCGGTCTTTCTTCTGATCAACAGTAAGTGTCCAATGCCAAAACTAAGACCCGATACACAGTAATGGTGTGGCTGTGTATATGTATGCAGGTGACGATACTGTGATAGCTATTTTACTTTGTAAATCCGATGCAAGAAATACCATTTCAATCTAGCGATATCTAGATATTGGCGTTCTGTACATGCATTAACACAATCCTAAATCCGAATAATCTACGCAAATACACCACATTCCGAAGTGTAGATTTGTTTCCTCAATCGATCAAAGGAAGTAGGGGAAGAACCCCTCATATCCATTTCCTACAAACAATCACTATAATTATCCTCTCCCATTCAACAACGAACTTGAATTTCATAAATGGTCGATTCATCAGTTGATGAGATACTGCATATCAATGAATGATAACTGTTCTACTGAAGGAAACGGGCAATGAATTGATGTCTTAGCTAATGAAAATGTCAAATACCAATGATCAAGGATACTGGTGACAATCTAAATGAAGAAAATGCTAAGAATTTTTTTGGGGGGGCCCCAAAAAAAAAGCTATGCGCAAACCTGAATAGGGTTTGGCAAATCATTAGGAATATAATAGGGACCGTTTCAGAAACTGTCAATGCCAAAACTTAAGGCAAAACCCAGATGGCACGGCAGAGGTCCTCTTGCTTGAAACAGCTTCCGAGAAAGCATCCACAAGTTGCTCTGCTAGTGATGCGGGATCATCAATAAGAGTATCAACAAAGACCTTCACAACCCTAACTTCCTGTGGAGTTGCTCTCAAGCTGTACCAGGTCAGAAATTTCTGCCTAAAGCTTGTCTCAATATGTCCCTCACATTCCAACCATCTGATCACTTTCACGTAATGCTCAAAATCCCTGTTGCCATTTCCAGAATGCTCCAAATCCAGTATTTCACCACCTCTCTTCTTCGATGAGCAGCCGCCTTGGGGCTCTTCTTCCCTCCCATGACCACCACAAAGATCTTTTTCCCTAATTTTGCATCTCCCACTTCTTCCCAGCCCCTTACTGATATTTTCCGATTTGCACGGGGTAATGGGTAATTCGGCTCCCGAGTTACCCACGAGTGGTACACGTTCCAAAACCCTGTGAAAATGGGTATTCGACCCGTTATCAGTGCTCGTCTCTTCATTTGTTTGACCTTCTGGCGAGTCCTTGTTCACGGAATCTAGGACTTCACAACTTGGGAGGGAGCTCATTTTCCTCATCTGCCCTTCCTCATCTAACAAAGATGATAACTCTCCAGAAGTTCCTACTTGACACGAAATAAGTTTGTCAGGGCTTTTGAAATAAGCAAGACTATTCTCCTCCGTATTCTTGTTCTCACTGATGCATGGAACATTGTTGTTAGTTTCATCCTCCACAGAAGAAGGATTAGATAAACTGCTAGAGATAGTCAACGGAGTTTCACTTCTTCCGATGACAAAGTTCTTTGAATTGCTAACTTCGTCCCCAGTAATACCCATTCGAAACTTAACTTCACAAGTCCCCAACTCTCTAGTTTTATCAAAGCAAACAATTTTGAAAACATACGCCGTAGCTGGGTTTAGTCTGGACAGAGAAAACCTTGTATTTGGCGTAAACAACGTGCACGTGGGTTCTGCTGGATAGTCCACATCATCAGCTTTACGATGCCACAATCTATAACCAGAAATATTTTCCAGTGGGGGATCTTCAGACCCCAATACAACAGTAAGAGATGAAGTGCAGACATCTTCAAACCGGATTATTTTTGAAGCTATCAAACTGGATTCTGCAAACATAAAATAAATCCCCATCAGCAGCTTAAAGACTAATACTTTCCCCAAGTTTCATACTCTTTTACCAACAAAAAGTTAACACTAATAACTCTCGAGGGAGCAGACTCTTTAGCCAGTGCATGGATCTTGAATTTGTGGAGAGAAGAAAATGCATGGGAAAAACTATTCAAACATCCTCTTTTTTTCCCATCGTTTCCTCTGTATGCCCTCCAGAGATGCAACCTATTCTTGGATCTTGGATTTTTGGAGAGAAACCAAAAGGTATGGGAAAAGCAATTGAAACGTCTATCTCTATTTCACCATATTTTACTCTTTCTGTTCCTTTTCCTCCATAAATGCAAGATCCAAACAAAGCCTTGATTCCATTATAAAAAGATAAAAATAAAAAATAAAAAACTTAGTTGCCCACCAGTGTGACAAGGAAGCTCGGAAAAGTGGAATTATTGGCAGGACAATTAGACCATTCCTCTTGCCACACAGGTTCAGCACCTTGTAGATAGAAAATCAAAATGAAGATTCAGAACTGATACTTGCTACAGTGATAGTAAATAAGCTGACCTTGAATGACATGGTTGGATGAAACATGGCGGAAAGTTTCAGAAAGCATCAAATCCAGGGACTCCACCGCAAAAGCACAGAGTCTTTGAACTTCCGGACCCGAAGAAAGCCTGTTAACAATACCCCTTGCCTGCTTCACGGGTAAACCAGTTAAAGGACCCACATCCACTTCAAGCTTCTTTGCAGCTTCGTTCACGATGTCGTTGAGCTTTTGATAACATTTGGTACCAAAAAGAAGCTTTTGGCTCAAAGAGATACGATAGCCCAATATATCTACCCGCCTTGTATCCTTCGCTGTCATCAGTTGTTTTCTCCAGCATCTACAGAATTCGAGAAGTCAATAACAATTTAATCAGGGACCATGAGATGAACGCTCAACACTTCACTAAACTCCTGACAAGAACTGAAAGTCAATTGAACTCAAATTATTACATTCTATTCCACAAGGCTTCAATTTTGTGCTCTAAAACAAAATTCTACGTACCAACCACTAAATGTAACAGACAGAAAGGTTGCCACTAGTAGGTAGTTCCAGTCTGAGGCAGAAAATGTTCAGAAACATATTGCTTATAGTCCATAAGTACAGGATTGTTTTTCATAACTACAATCGATGAGAGGGCAGACAGATTCTAGGTAGCACCAGTTGCCATCCAGCTTCTTCCTCTACATAATAGTCATTTTATAATTTCAAAGAATAACACATTTACGCTCTCGTCTCAATAAACGGTATCAGTACCTCAATCTTGAGTGAGTTGTGTGAAATGCACATCCTCACAATTGAGACAGAAATTGTGACAGTGCATTTAAATCCATAAATCACAAGTTATGTCCTTATCTTTGTGTTGCCATGGAGGTAATCTGCACACTGACTATATCAACAAAGAGCTCAAGTATTTTGCGGAAGGAAATAGTTTGATCTACTTGAGTAGGTCAGTCACTTATAAATTTATTTTCTAGAAATCGAGAGGTTAAGTTGCCTATACAATCAATTTTTTTTTTTTTATCACCGCCTATACAATCAATCACCTTCTCTACAAAAGCATATTGCTTGTTGGGGAAACTTTCACCACTAACACAGACGGATAAATAGAACCCAGGCTGTGTGTGGGTGGGTTGTGGGTGTTTGAGTCAAGTTAAGACTTTCTTCAAGATGTAAACAGGCATGCACAACGATAAAAAGAGGTGCAAATGTAAGTAAGAGGGAAAACGACGACAAGAATTTGAGCAAAAAAAACAGTAAATCAGCTCAAGCTACCTCCACTATGAGATATCATCTTACTCCCTACATGAAACCACAAGTACAACCTTGTCCTGACTCAAAAGGCCAAACATATGTTTTGAAAGGCTCAAAATCCAGGGCAAACTAAAGACAGGAATGTTCGCATCTAGTCTTCTCGTGGAAAAGCCTGCTATATGTTCTTATTGAGGCATAAAATTCCTTTGCTCCAACCAATGAGGAAGGATACAAATGGACATCATACAATTTCACCTTGAGATCCAGTCATCCACTGTAACCTATGTTACGCGGACATCAGACAAATTCCTTTACAGTCTGTAACCTGAATAATGGTCCCAAACGTTTCTCTCACCTTCACGACAAATGACCAGCGCAGAGAAAAACTACCATCCAAACCCCATTTGATTGTGAAGAAGGTATATCAAAAGAACTAAATGAATCTCCTCCTTCCCCCCAGCAATCATGGAGCAATGTAAATGGACGATAGAATCCTCAAAAGATCACATCTATTTTTAGAAGCTGCACATTTCTACATTGAGTTCAAATGACACCTTTCCCCCCCTCTTTTCCAGCATTCAACGAAATCATGTGAAGTACTTGACAAATCAGACTAATATTAGGCAGGCTTGAATCAACAAATGATCACCAGATTATGCACGTGTTTTCAAAGAAAAAATTTGTGTGAGGAGTCCAGAACTTTTGGACATGGCAAATACAAGATACCTTACTGATTCTATTCCAAAATAAATTCCCACAGATTAGTATCAAAAAAATTTGCCAATTATTCTACCAAATCTCCTTTTACTATGTTAACCACTCTTCAATAAAAATACTCTCGGAAGAGAAGTCACCTATAATCATAGCTTTTCGTTTGTCCCCTAACTGAAAGCACTAAAACAAGAAGGACCATTGATGTGTCATGTTGTCAGGTAAAAAATGCATCGAAATGTTTTCACGGATCCCAAAATTGAGCAAAGGCATTCTAGTTATAATTAGAGTAACAAATCCTTATTTACGTAAAGCCTTGGGGTTAAGGGTGACCTGGAGACATCACCCCGCTAATCCAGCATAATTCTTACATGACAGAGGTTTGAAAACCTAATGCGGCTATAGAATCCGTTTTCTGACCAGAGCAAACAACCTTAACACATTTTTCTCTAACATAATTCAATGTATCTTGACAAAACAGGTTACTTAGATTGTCAGTTAGACATCATTTGAATCCTACATGGGTAGCCAAACAGCTTTCAAAATCTCAGCAAACAAACGAGGAACTTTAACAAAGTGGTGCAATCTATCAAAAATATAAGAAAGGGTACAATCTAAGAGAGGAAATGGAGGATTGACCCGAGCAAATCATTCACTTTCCCGCATGACACACAGAAGAAGCTCCCATCCATCCCCTTTTTCGCAATCCCACATTTTCCATGCCTTAAAGCACATTCCAAATGGCATGACATGCCACATGAATCGCCTAGAAAGGGAGGCTCTGAGCTGCAATTTAACCACAAGCTAGGGTCCTTGTTGTCATCATACTGAAAACAGATGCAGCATGAACACCTCTTGCAAAATTTATATTCTCGACTTAATTTAGCCCTACAGGCTGAGTTTTTGCAGTATATGATATGAGCCATATCATTTTCACCATTGTTGATCAAAACATTTTTCACTTCAACAGGAAGTCGATCAGGGTGATCAGTTTTTCTCTGCCTTTTGGAAGCCCTTTGCTCAACTGCAGGTGAAGACTGCAGGTCAAGGTTTGATACGGTCTCCCGCCCCTCCGATTTCTTTTCAGATACTATTTTCAAAAGGTTTTCTATGATTTTTAACTTTGTCAAGCCGGTATATTTCCTTTCTTTTCCCATCTCTGCACAAAGTATCTGCAATATCTCCTGTCGGCTCCATGATAGTAACATTTCAGGTGCATGTGGCCACTTTGATACTTGATAAACAAGTTCTCTCTTTCCCTCCATACTCAACTCACTGCATTTCGATGGATCAAGCACCACTCCTGCGGCCAAAAGAAATATAGATGTTTTTATCAACCGTACAGTGTTGTGGAAGACAAGTCTAGGAGATCAACACAGAAACTTCCTTAGGCCAATTAAACATGTATATGACTATATGAGCAACAACACTTTTGAGAACAAGAATGCTTTGAGGTAGAGGAAAAAAAATCTCAAGTTGAGAATGTCAACTATCACATGGGAAACATCTTAGCCTTAAAATTTTAAATCCTCCATCGTTTGTCTTTCTTTTTTAATTTTGTCTCCTAGATATCCCAAAAGAGGTTACTGGAATTAGAGTGTAACGGAAGCAAGAATTCCATAAAATGTAATAACTAAAAACTAAAAACTTGGATAGCCCCTTTTAACCACACCCAACAGTTCAAAACACTCCCTGCAAAGATCATAAATATGATTACGATATGTGGGTGTATTCTTAATTTTTCCTTTTGTGCATAACAACCCAGCTCAAAATTCCATGAGCAAAGTTGCTCACCATCTCATTTGTTACAATTATGAAAGGCCGAACACCAGTAAAGATAAGGAGCATAAGAATGAGGGCGAAAGAGAGCAAATCAATCATCACCAAAGAAACCTAGA
Organism: Gaultheria prostrata; assembly: GCA_036023075.1. Taxonomy (NCBI): domain Eukaryota; kingdom Viridiplantae; phylum Streptophyta; class Magnoliopsida; order Ericales; family Ericaceae; genus Gaultheria; species Gaultheria prostrata. Next base: position 50,198 of record JAXBDA010000031.1, on the reverse strand, counting down.
GAAATCCAATATGCCCAGACCATAAAATCACAAATCATAAAATACCAGTGCAATATGACCAAGAACCCATAACCAAGACCCTCGAAAGATTCAAAAACCCAACATCCAAGAACCCGCAATCTTCAATTTTCAGTAATTTACAACTACCCAGAAAGGAAAAACAAAAAAATAATAATAATAATAATAACAAGGAGAATAGCTAGAGATTTACCCTCAAAGGAAGAAGAGTCCATAGCCTAGTGTTCTATGAAAATACCACGCTGCAATCTGCCGACCACATTACCAACAAATCCCCAATTCTGTACCTGGAATAGAGACATCATCACGTATATAAACATATGTGCACCAAAACTAAAGAGAGAGAATCTGAAAAGAGGAAAGAAATACAAAGGCATACAAGTACCAATAGGTTAGGCTAGAAATTGTACAACTTGAAAGGATTCCATGACTGGGTCCTCGACTTGGGCTTTTTCAGGACCCGAATGAGCCCGAAAGGAGAGATTCCAGGACCCTAGAGAGAGAGAGAGAGAGAAGATGTTAGGAGTATTTTAGAGAGGGAGAGAGAGAGAGAGAGAGAGAGAGAGAGAGAGAAACGGATGATAAAAAGGTGAGTCCATCAAAAACAATAAAAAAAAAGGCTGCCTTAAACAATAGCGGCAAAAGCGGCTGCATGTCATGTTTTTCTTCCACCTTCTCCCGGGAATTCTTTATTAGTATTCCTGTTTTTGGTGAACACCGGAAAAATTATTTTTTGTTTTTAAAGCAATGCTCCAATCAATTAAAAGTAACATCTGTTTTTTTTCTTTGTGAGAAACAATTAATAATTGAGCCAACCATATAATTGCAGTTAACAGTTACTAACACCCTGTAATGGACCAGTTAAATTTGAGAAAGGACACCAACTGGCAATTATATAAGCCCACCCAATTGTCTCCTTCGATGTTGGACTTTATTCAACATTTCTTTTCTTTGTTTTTTTTTTTTTTGATTTCTGTCTCAATACAATTTGGAAAAGTTCTTAGGGAGGACTTTAACAGTTTTTTTTTTCTCAATGTAATTTGGGAAAGTTCTTAAACGTCGAACGCACAGGGAGACTCTTTCACCATGCTCGGTTGAGGTTTTAAAGGACAAGGGGTTGCTGCTGTGCAGCGGGTGCACAGCACCTGTTGTGCACCATCCGAGCCGTCCATTGCTCGGATGGACGGCCCAGATTTCACCTCGGCACCCTTACATCCGAACCGTTGGTTGTCGTGCGTGCAAGATGAAATCTGGGCCGTCCATCCGAGCAACGGACGGCTCGGATGGCGCACAGCACCTGCTGTGCATGGGGCTGCACAGCAGCAACCCCAAATCCGGTTTTAAAGGCCGGTTTCACCTTTTCTCTAGTGGGGTCTCCACATGGCAGGCAAACCCTTTTCTCTCTCCTCTCAATTTCTTGAAACACTGATGTAGTGCATACCTTGTTCGTGATGGGTCCATAGGAGTTCACTTCGAAGACCCGCACAAATGATCCAAGTTGTTCATTAATTCTTTTTAAAAAAATTTAGTCACTCCTAAAAAATCAAGTCATTCGAAAAACTATAAGTGGTTGATCCATTTTCTAATTATTCATTCACAATTTAGGATCCTAAATTATGACAAAAGTTTGGAAGTATTTAAAGTCATACGATTGATCTGATTTTTTAATGGATGACTCAAAGAATAATTTTAGAACTAATGGACGGCTTGGATCATTTGTGTGGATCTTCGAAGTGGATCTCACGGACCCATCACGAACAAAATATGCACTATATTAGTGTTTCAAGAAATTGAGAGGAGAGAGAAAAGGGTTTGCCTGCCATGTTGGGACCCCACTAGAGAAAAGGTGAAACCAGTCCTGAAAACCTCAACCGAACATGACCAAATTTATCCCCGGTAAGTAGGGGTACAGAACCCTTTGCCCAGAAATCGTACAAAACGCGCTCAGGGATCCACTTGTGGGTCCCACACGAGTCATCCGAACCGTTGGTTCATCTTAAAACATTACTCCGAGTGGCCTCACGAAAAATCAGCTCAATCCAACATGCGTAAGTGGTTGATCCAAACTTCCCCTATTTCATTCAAAATATGAACAGTTCGGATCACTCGTATGGGACCCACAAGTGCATTCCCGAGCGTGCTCTATACGATTTCTGGACAAGGGATTCTGTACCCCTAGTCGGCTCCCTATTCCTCCTTGTCCTTTTGTTAGGCTAGAAGTTAAACAAGTGTTGAGAAGACCATAAAAAAAAAAAATGGAATATATGAGCTACGATGTCAGCCAAAGTGAATCAGATCTTGAACGAACCCGGAAATGGTGTATTGAGATAGATGAGCTTGATCTAAATTGTTAGTAATTTAAAAGAGCACAACATCTCTATACTAACATTTATTGGATCGACATGAATAGAAATATCAATACGAATTTAAGTGTAAATTGTATAGTTCGTAAAATGGATGGGATCCTCTACAGTACCAAAAACCCTCTACAAATGAGTATAACAGGATCATCCAGTCTATTTGATGTGTTTTGATTATTCACTTAAGCCCGAAAAGTGCTCACAAATAAACGGAAAAAGTACCGTTCGTTCCCTTTCAGTTGGGGTTTGGCTTAACTAGTAAAGCCAGTTTATTATTTTTTGGTGCTTTTTGGAGCACCAAAAAATACAAAAAAACCCAGCTTTTAATATCAAAAAGTTAAGCCAGCCTTTTAGGTCAAAACACCCCAGTATTGTAGAGGATCTCATTTCTTTGTAGGCTTATTTGTACGGATGGTCCCCAAAGTATTAACAAAGTGTCATTTTGGTTCCCAAAATACAAATCGTGTCTATTGCATCCCCAATATTCACAATGTGTATTTAATTGGTCCCTGGGTCTAACTCCGTCCGTGTTTACCGTCAAGTGCAGGGGTATTCTCGGAAGTTCATCTTCATCTTCCCCCTCAAAATCTTGAACCATACCCTTCACATCCTGATCCCTAAACCCAAAACTCACTCTATCATTCCAGTCCACAAGTCAAACACATTACAAAAGAAAAAAAAAACAACCAATAGCCGCACAAAATCAGGAATCATATAGATAGAACAAATTAGGCTCAGATCTCCGGCCAAACAATTGGGTCCATGGGACCAATGCTGGTAGACGTTATCCTCTTTGAGATTCAACCAATCCAAACTACCCAAAAATATTTCAGTATACTACTATGGACCAAACTAGAAGCAGAAGAACAGAGAGGAAAATTCTCAGTTTTGGTTGATTCTTCTCTCATGGAAACCATTCTCTCTCCTCATCCCTTCTGTCCTCTCCTCAACTCCAAATTCCCCTCTTCAAAATCCCTCATCCCTCCCTCTCTCCAACCCAGATCCAAATCTCCCGTTTTGATAAAACCCATCAATTGTAACTTAAAACAACAATAAGAAATCAGAGAGATTACAAAAAAAAAAAACAATAGCTACACCAAATCAGGAATCATAGAGATAGAACAGATTAGGCTCAGATCTCCGGCCAAACAATTGGTTACCAGCACTCGCACACACACATGAGGGGATGGGGAAGTTCATCTGAAACCGCCATCTCAATCTCCAAAATTTACTTAAAGTACTACTCCTATTTAAGAACCCAATCTTGAAAACCAAACTCATCACGCTCTAATCCGTTTTCCGTAAGGGCTAGGAAACGACGTCGGGTGAACGCCGGCTTTGCGACGACCATTGGGATCGGATTTTGGAAGCCAGTTAGCGTAGTCTTCCGGGGAGAGAGTTACAACGAATCACCATGGATTTGCATTTGAGGGGAGCTCGTTGTGTGTGTGTGTGTGTGTGTGTGTGTGTGTGTGTGTGTGTGTGTGTGCGTGAGAGAGAGTGAGAGATGCAGAGGGTGGTGAGGTTGAGGTTGAGGTTTGGGTTTGGATTTGAGACGGGGATGGTTAGGTTTCGAGGTGGAAGATGAAGTGGTGGGGTTTGAGATAAATTTCCTAAAATACCCCTGCACTTAATGGTAAGCATGGACGGAGTTAGATTCAGGGACCAATTAGATACACACTCTAAATATTGGGGATGCAATAGACACGATTTGTATTTTGGGGACCAAAGTGATACTTAGCTAATACTTTGGGGACCATTCGTACAAATAAGCCTTTCTTTGTACTACTAAGATACAACAATTTAGCTTAAACCCATAAGAAACCATCTGGATTACTGAACGTATGGCCTGTTTGCGTATGAAACTGTCCAATGAGATCGCACAACGAAGCACACAGCTTGAACATTATTATTCATTATTGGACGGTTGCCAAATGCCAAGTTTACTTCAATGTGTGTGTGGCCCCATGTTGTTCAACTAATGCAACTTGTACTAGTAGTAAAAGATAAGAAAGTGACAAATATGGCTAAAATGATTGTTAATCGGGATGATGATGAAAAGGAAATGGCGGTTGTGATTGGTCGCCGACCCTAATTTTCTTTTGGTGGCACAACCGACTCTCTTAACAATTTTGTCAAAGAAAGTAGTCCCACTGGCTTAATCCTAAGGTGTAATGTTCCAATACCAATACAAACCTTGTTTTGAAAGCATTTTATGTTCACCTCTAGTAAAAAAATACTACTACTACATAGCATTGGATTAAATTGTAAATCCGAAACAGAAGCTTAAAACTATAGCATAATGAAAAAAATACCCGACTACAGCGAGCTGCACAAAAAGTAAACGCTTTAGTTAAGTGAAAAGTCGTAACTCAATTTCTCTCATTTGATTAGCACTGATGAATTTGGCGAGGGGAGCAATGTTTTGTGTGCTCAACTTGGAAGACATGAGCCGATTTTTTGTGCCATTACCGCAACGAAAGCCTTAAAGGTTGTATACGGATTATGGACCATGGATTTTAGGAGGGGGTAAACGGAAAGAAAATGAGATAGAAATGAGAAACAAAAAATCATTTTTCCACCTCATGGTTTATTCCATTTACCCTTTACTGTTCCCATGAAACTAATAGTAGAAGGTAAAAAAAACAGCACAAACACCTCAACTGGTCATTTGAAAATATTTGTTCAACTAATATTGCGGCCAAAATAGACTTCATACTAGTAGAAAATGTAAGATTCTGAAGATATCTGCAGCTTTTTATACATAAAGGAGGAAACTGGAAATCTAGGCGTAATCTGGTTAAGAACTAGTGAGAGTGAATCTCTTGCCTGGCTTCACTTTGCATACGCAAGAAATCAACCATTGACAGTGGACCTGAAATGCTCATCATCAACTGTTGAGTAAGCCAGCCCTTCCTGTACAATAGCCTCGATTGCTTGTCTGCCAAATGCCGGAATAGATTAGGAGTACGAAAAAAAGAAGAAACAACCATGTATAAATTGCATGCGGATAAACATCCATGACAGGAGGAAGGGAGGGAGACATACTTGACATTTTCCAACGGCATGCTCAGTTTTTTGGCAATATCTTTCACATCTTCTCCCTCTTCCCGTGAACTGTAAATTTGGAAGATCTCAAGGAGTTAAGGGCAAGAAATTCCCAATGGACAACGAAGAATGAATCCAAGAGTAACACAAAAGGCAAAGATACATTCTCGACATCCATTCAAAGTAGCAGAACTCAGCTTGGTAATTTACAAAATAACAAAATTGAAATCACTACTACGTAATGATGCAATATACTAAAGATCTATCTCAAAATAGACGCATTCCTCCCACCCAAGGGGATTGTATTTTATACCACTGTGCCAGGAAATGTAGAACATGGAGGTCAGCCACCAAAGATACCACAACACTAGGAAATTTTAGCTTCCAGAACATTCACTAATCAATCGCATTAATTGCTTCCTTTAGAACACCAAGTTAAACAAGTACACAAATTGTTTTCTCACTGTGGTCTGCTTCTTTCACAAGCACATCAGACCCATATGAACAACAGTAATAACCATTACTGGAAGCTATAACCTGGCAGGGGTGAAAAAGCAAACAAACATTTTAAATGAGTAGGTATTATAGTTAACTCACAGGCACGAAGGCTGCTGCAGATAGGCTAAAACCATTTGTTCGATGTCCTTGAGTCCATCAATGCCATAGAGCCAAGTGTACAGCATACAAACGAATATAACGTAAGACTTAATATATCAATAAACAATTAACAGAATATAATTGAAAACTTCGACTGGCGTACTTGATTGGGAGGGGCAGCTTGGTAACTCTTTGAAGGTGTGGCAAATGCTGAATTTGGCATATTTTGAGTGGGGACGCTACTACCCTGTAGCTTCTTCCACCAAAAAAATTACAATCTCCATCAAGGATACAGAGAGTATACTACATATAAAACATTTTCATACATAGTCACACCCAATATTTCAGTCAAGAAAAAATGAAGCTAGACGACCAATACCCGTGATTTGGTGTTGTAGTTATGGACATACATACACTCAACAAAGTGGTATGGCATCTCATTGTAGTCTGTCAGAGGCCTGAAAACCAGCATGATTAAGAAATCAAAATAATGATATTACAAAAGAACTTGGCAGGAAAATGCATGATCCATCAGCATGTCTCTGTACAAATACGACAATATGTCAACTAAATCATAGTCAAAATAGCGTACTAGCCATAGGACTACGAATGCCACTTAATTATCTTAACGCAACTGGCAACTACATGACCACAAGTTGTGAAAGTGTCCATTGCAAGTTCATTATCAGGGCCAAGTAATGGTATCAAAGTGAGGACAATACCAACACCCAGGTCTTTGTTTACCAAATCCAAAACAACAGTCTAGCAATTAGAAGCTTATAACCAACAACTATCAATAACTAAAAGTTACTTCATGTCACAGAAAAGCAGTGCGAACAAAGCACTATATAAAACCCGATAATCAGGATTAAGAGTGCAAAACTATTGCCTTTATTGCTACATAAGTTGTCACTTCATCACAATTCCGAACGAAACAGATGGCAAGCACAGGCCAATGCCACAACATGCCAATTCGACCTTCCACAAAAACAGAAAAATAGTTTTAAACTTTTCACTAAAAAATGGGGCAAGACGTCTAGCAAAGCAACTCTTTTCCATTCTTCACATGCATGTCCCTATGGGGACTCAAGTAGGGAAGCTAAAAATAAAACTGGACCAAACCTTGCCCATTATCCACTTCTCTAGCCCTCTATTGTCATATATACCAAGAACTCGTTTTATAAGAAAATTAAAGATAAACTATGCCCTGTGCATTTAGGTCCAAATCATAGCTAGTTGCAGTGAATTTTTCTCAAAAAGGCAAGAGAGTCTTGACCAAACATATGTGCAGCCCACATGTGTTTATTGTTTAGATGGAATATGAGCCAATGTTAAGAGTACGCACATACAAATGCAATAATTATTCAACACCTATGAATAGCATTTGTCAAAAATATCATAGAGTGAAATGCTGAAAATCAAATTCCTGAATAGCCATAATTTCACTTTTACTATTGATTGGGACTGCTCCAACGATTTTTACTGGCTACAAAAAATTACCACCGGGATTCAACAAAAGAACTTGAAAAATCCTAAAGAAGAGCCAAGGAACAGTCGTAATGATCAGTAAAAAGAAAGATGGTTAGGTCTGCATAACTTTTCGGAGGGGCCAAGTTGGCCCGGAGAAAGACGACGCTTTGATCAGCAAGGTATTGAATATCCAAAAGACAAAATACAAAATGCTCAAAAGTATACTAGAATCATCTTCAACTCATCCAATCATCTTTACTATGAAAATCTATCAACAGGTGGAACAAACAAAATAGAAACAGAGATGTAAATCAAGTTAAGTTGATCAAGGACAATGAAACGCAAAATAAAGATGCTATCAATATTCTTCTAGAATGTACCTTTATAATTTTACCTGATAGAGAAGACTGTTAACTGTTTTTTACCCTGAAAGCCCTTCAAATGTCCATGAACCCGAACATACATTCCATCCCTGAGATTAAATTGGAGAAAAAAAAATTTATTTAAAGCTAAGTAATGTACAATTCTAAATATGGAATTGAGGTAAATATCATCCGAAGGACCTGCTTGGATGCCACCAGAATTCCAGTAGTTCAATTCAAGTTTTGCTGACATAACAATTTACCATCCATTCATATTGACTAGCCATTCAAAAACATGGTAGCATCTCATAGGTAATACTTAAGAAGTTTTATTTCAGATGTTCAAAAGATATGTAAGAATGCCCACAGTGGAATAAGTATGGTGAAAGTCCCAATCTTCAAATGGCTAAGTTCAAAATAGACTTCTGCACTAACAGTTTATGTTGTTAGTGCGGCTTCCAAATTCAAAGGTCATCCAAATACATTCCAAATATATACGCAACACCAATTTTGAACTTACAATATTGCCTCCATTTCCTTAGTGTCTACAGCTTCATTCACCCTGCGACGGCACGAAAACGTTACTAAACTGATATTGGACCTCAAGATTAGAACACATAAAAATAGAGTAGACAACTTCAGCCTAAAACTAAAACCTAAGATTTACACAACACATCCATTTAAGAGAGCGCGAGAGAGATTTCACCATCTGTTGCAGTCAATGCGTCCGGTGCCATCATCTATCACAAATGAAACATCAGTAACCCTCTCCGCCTTGTTGAAAACCATCCCAACCAACGTAACCTAAACATGATTCAAACCCACAATACCAATCAACATTCCAGCAGTGCCATAGCCAGGTCCTATACCACTGCAGATGTCACTCCCAAAGTAAAAAAAAGAGTAAGGGGTGAAGCATCTATATCTTCAATTCCCAAAATGTCACTTGAAAACACAGAGAAGGATGACCAGAATCTAACAATTACAAGCAAACCAAGAACTGTTCACCTACATTATTCACGTCAACACCATCAATAATAAAATTCGATTTGTCGTCGTTAGCCTGAAAAGCTTGGCTTATTTGCTTCACCGTTAACGGAAGCAGTGGCTGGGTATCTCGATTCTGCCAAAGAAAGCAAACACAAAGCTCAATTTATGACCTGTTTAGTAACCCAGAATCTCAATTCTCAAAGCAACACAAGATAGACTAAAAGTACGTAAACCCAAGGCTTTCTATCATTTAAGCCTAAACCACGAATCAAAACAGCAGCAAGCATAATTTTCAATAAAAAAAAATTGATCAATTTTGAGAAATATAGCCTGTTGTTTTCTCGTTAACCAATTGCTACGGTGTGTGCAAAGGGGTATCTGAATTCCGAAAAACTTGTTTAGTAATTCGTTTTGTAATTGTGAGTCGCAGAGAATCACAAAAGAGACTGAAATACTTAACGCAAGGCGTAGTATCACTTAATCGTAAATCAGGAATAAATAAAGGCAGGAAAAATAAAGTTTCTAACTGATGTTTAACTTGGTTCGCCGTCTTATTTTCTCGTTACCCAAATGCTAGGGCGAGTGAAAAAGGAAATGATGAAGTTAAAGAAGAGGTGAGAAAGAGGGATTGGATATACTTTAGCGGGAGAGAAAGAAGGATCGGCGGTCTGAGTGGCCTGAGAGGGCATGAATCCACCGCCGGCGAAGGCGGCGTTGCCATCGAACTGGCTCCCATACATCTCTGCTCTCAAACCCTAATCAGAATGATCGGGACGGGAAACTTGTACTACTGTAAAGGACTTCCCGCCAATTTCACCCTTTTTATTCAGCGCAAACGATTTCTTTGAGCATCTCCACTCATTCGTCAAATCTTTCACCAAACTCAAATTTGAGTAAAAATCACCAAAAACTCCACTCCCCTCCTTCACTAAATCCTTCACCAAATTAGATTTTACTCAGATTCTTCACCAAATTTTGTGAGAACCAAATTTTTACTCAAATTTTAAAGGTCATTTTCTCCCCCTTAAATTTACAGCAATGCTATTAATGAGATTTTTACTCAAATTTATGCCTAGATTTGATTTTGCCCATTGGAGTGATCCATACCAAATCAAATTTTCACTCAAATTTTTACTCAAATTTGGGTAAAAATCTTGGTAAAGGGGTGGAAATACTCTTAGTGTACTGCTACCGCCAAAGAGTGGGTATTTTTTAATTGTCATCATTAACTTTTAAATTTAAATCGAAAATTTTACTACACATCTTTCGCCTCAACCAGGAAATTAGAAAAATATAGTCATAACTCATATGTAGACCAATGATAAAAAAAAATTTATCAAAAGGCAACATTAAAAGTTGCTAAAAGAAGGGTTTTTTCGTCTTTAGTGGATTCTTTTTTCAACTTTAGTCTATATTTTTATACTTCAATAATTTAAAAAAAAAAAAAACATGAGTAGTAAAATTTTAGAGAAAACATTCAGAAAGACTACTCCAAAATTTAGGTCAAAGTCTCCCCACCTCTGTCCCATTAAATAATATTCATTTTCACTATTTATACATTTTGCATTAGTTTCTATACGTCTTGCATTGTTTGACCTATCCTGTACCAATATTACCATTATGATTTCATCCTAGACGATTTGAATCTTTTTATGATTTCATCCTGTAAATAGATAATTGGACCATTATACCCTTATTTACACCATTAGTAGTAGATATAGTAAATCTTATAAATATTTTTCCATAACTAAGATTTACATTTCCAAGGATAGTTTCCTAAATATGCGGCATATATCAAGAGAAGTGATTCTTTTCCATTACCATTCCAACTTTTCCGTAATTGTTTGATAATGTTGCATTTTGTATCCTTATCTTTGCATAATTGCATGCCACATGCACATGGCCATGACCATGATGGCAATGATCAAGCATATTGCCCTAAATTGATCGGCTCTTTGTCTCTCTATCCCAGTAAAACCAAAACCTCTCTCTCTCTCTCTCTCTCTCTCTCTCTCTCTCTCTCTCTCTCCGGCCAACTCATCCGGCGTCTTATGACGAGCGCCAACCGTCACCATCAATCCCATCATCCAAATCCAACAAGGCAGCACACTCCGACGGGCCATGCTCAAATCCATTGCGGAGGCGGCCGCCACCCACTATCTATCTGGATCAAGATCGTCACCCATTTTCACGTTAGATTGGTTTTTTTTTTTTTCTCTTTGATCGATTGTAGAATCATGTTTGGGCTGTAGAATCATTTTTAGGTTTGGGGTCTGAGTAGATTGGGTGAATATGTATGGTGGTGATGGGTTCCGAATCTTATTAATGGTGAGGTTTTTTTATTATTCAATGGTGGATTTTTTTCTATTCAAGGCTGATATTTTTCTTCGATACAGTAAAAATAATAAATCGGTAAACTATGTTCACATGCCCTTTAAATGATGGTTATTTCTTGCAATGAATATGGTTTATTGATCATCTTGGTGATTTGATGTGCTACTAAAAGTGATAAAACAATAAACCATGTTCACTATATGAAATAAACGATACGTGAACATGGTTTGTTAATTTTTCATATTGGGTGATTTGACTCTAGGAAAACGATTCATGTAGCCGACCCCAGTTGATTTGGGACATAAGGCTCGGTTTGGTGATTTGATATAATAAAAAATAATTTACTAGTTTACCACTTCGACACTTCGGTGATTCGGCAAATTAAACATGATAAATCAACGCATGATTTAACCATGTTTTTCATGATTTTGGCTTGAGTTGTGGTTTTGTGATGCATTAATTTACCATATATTTCATTATTTTTTTGTGGTGTATTAATCTACCTATCATGATAAAAACAAATGGTGAATTACTACAAAAATGCATGAAATCAAATCTCATGACTTGTGTTTTTAGGACAAAATATCATGATTAATTTTTATTTATTTATTCTTTTGAGATTTTACTTGCGAGAAGATTAGGAGAGAGAATTATAAGATTAGGAAAGAGATAGATTTTTCAAGATAGGGGAGAGAGAGATTGAGAGAAATGTTAGGAAATTAGGAGAGAGGAATATTAGGAAAATCAGGAGAGAAATATTAGGAAAATTAGAAGAGAGAAAGGGCGTTTTGGGATTTATTTGAATTTCAGGATGGAATCATAAATATTCAAACTCCATAGGATGAAATCATAATGATCTTTTTCGTACAGGATACCTAATTAACTCTCCCTATTTATAGTAGTAATTGGGTCCATGAATAATAGAGCGTTCAAGGTGTTGTATACAATTTTATTTTGTTGGAATAAAGTCTTTGGATTAGGATGAGTGTTGCTACAATACACACCCCCAAAAAATTATTCCATATGAGATTTTGTGACTCAAAATATGAGGATTTATGACTCAAAATATGAGATTTTGTGGCTAAAGACGTACCGTATGCACCCTCATACGGGTAGTCAGAAAATCTCATATAAGTCCACAAAATCTCATATGGTCAAATATGAGATTTTGTGGCACCTTATGGCCAGTCCACAAAATCTCATATGACCAGTTACAAAATCTCATATAAGTCACAAAATCTCATATTTGTGCCACAAAATCTCATATGGATCAAATATGAGATTTTGTGACTTATATATATTGATGTGACATGTCTCATATAACGTGTCACTAAATCTCATATTTGTGCCACAAAATCTCATATGGATCAAATATGAGATTTTGTGGCACAAATATGAGATTTTGTGACTTATATGAGATTTTGTGGACTGGCTATAAGGTGCCACAAAATCTCATATTTGACCATATGAGATTTTGTGAACTTATATGAGATTTTCTGACTATCCGTATGAGTGTGCATACGGTACGTCTATAGCCATAAAATCTCATATTTTGAGTCACAAAATCTCATATGAAATAATTTTTTTGGGGTGTGTATTGTAGCAAATCTCTTGAATTATTTATTCACATCACTAAAAGAAACGGTGGTTTTGCTTCGGTGCATACCCGTCACAAACATTCTAACACAATGCGGTCAAAAAACTTGGCATTTGCAGGGTAAAATATGCAAGTCAAAAAACTGTTCATTAGCGACGCTAACACGCCGATGAATTTAATAGAATTTGCCACAGGCAAGTTATCATCGCCAATAAAGTATGCAGATATTTGCAGCAATGAACCGTCCATTGGCGACCGCAAATGGGGGGACAATTTGTAGTAATTTTTATGCAGGCAAATAAAGCATGCTTGCATTTGCAACAGCGAACCATCCATTAGCGACAGTAAATAGGGGAACCAATCGAATAGTTTATGCAGGTCCAGTTTCCCACTTAATAAAATCTATCAAGAAGTGAGGAAAAACTTTGATAAAATCTCAGATTTTTTAGTGTAAAAATCTGAGATTTTATCAAAGATCTCCCTCACTTGATAAAATCAAGTGTTGATTTTATTAAATCTTGATAAGATTTTATCAAGTGGGAAACTGGGCCACAATAGGTTAGTTAACGTCACAAATAAAGTATGCAGGTATTTGCGATGCAACCCCCACTATTGGTACAGATGGGTGGGTCCCACACGAAGAAATAGGGGGTTTTCGGCTCAACCACTTACGCATTTCGGATTGAATTGATTTCTCGTGCGGCCACTTGAAAATTTATTTTAAGATGAATGAACGGCTCGGATTATTCGTATGGGACCACAAAATAGTGGGTCCCTGAGGCCATCTGGCCCCTTCCCAGCACCACATTGAAATGGCCTGGACGCACTAGATAAAAGATACCCTCTCGCTGCTGTTGCTAAAAACAAGCTCTCATATAGAGATTTGGTCCACTGATATGGATGAACTTGTGTGATGGGATCAGCTAAAAGCTCCATTTAAAAAGGGTTTTAGAAGAGACGTTGATCATGTGGATTTTAATACGGCGCTATATAGCGAGTGGAAAAACACTCAACTGAGACACTAGAGCAGCAAAACGAGAAAAAAATACTAATACAAATTTATCACAAGAGTTGTTATTTTGTTGATTAACCATAAAAACATTATGTGAAGTGATTCCAGTTCACTTACCTTTTCCCTTGGTAAATTCAAGATCCATATGTAGCCCAAGTGTAAATAAAGTACAGCATACAAAGAAGTGAAAATTGTTTATAACAAAAATATTCCCATAATACTGGATGCTCTACCCCTAAGCGAGGAACAGCTAGATACTGATCACCGCAACATCAAGGCTCACGATTACACTTTTGACCTACCTCCATAAAATCTTGATTACCTTCATCAAATTAGCATACAACAATTTAAGTACTTGCCTGCCTGCTGCACTGAGTCTAGTACAGAATAATCAAGCTTCCATCTAAACAGGTGTCCATATGGATTGAAATTCGAAAGCTAAGCATCGGAGAGTCAGCAACTCTAATTTGATGATTTCACACCCCCTGGACAACCAAATATCAATCGATATGATCAAAACTTCACTACCATTAACGATGCAGCATAACCCATCATCAGATTAGTTTTTCTTTTTCCTAGCAAATAATCTTATCCCTCTCAAAGTAATTCCCCTCAAACGGCAACACAAAAGGTGTAAAAATCAAACCCACCTTGCAATATCCTTCACGGCCGAAGGAAACAGAAAGAGAAGTAGAATCACTTGCAAATTAGGTTTTAACAGTAACTAAACTAAAACGAGTTATCTTTGAGAAATAACTATGCATTTTACTAAGCCAGCCAAAAATGAGGGGAGAGAGAGTTAGCATTCATGAGAGATTTATGCACATCCTACATCAAACTTTGGTGATATGAGTATGTGTTGATTACTTGCTTGCTGCTTGGTGCTTCCATTCCATACCAATGTCCGTACCATTCAGTGCATACAGATAGTTTAATTAAGCAGACTGGACTTTCAATTTTTGTTTTGCTATTCCAACACGGGGCAAAAAGAAAAAAAAAGACAACTCAATGGCATAATCATCATCAGCCCAATAGCAAGAGGGTGCGATGCAAAATGGTTATTGATCTATACCTCAGATGGTGACGAAATGATTGAATCCCTATCAGAACCCATGTGGCCACTCAGTCTCCTGCATAACACAACCAAGTGCTTGAACTTTTGCTTATTGAAACGGATGAAATTTAAGTCAATACCTTGGCTTGTCAGACTTGGCAAGATGTTTAGACATTATGGATGCCTGCAATTGGACCCAAGGAATATGTTTATACTTTATACTTGGCCGAATAATAAAAATTGCAAATAAAATAGGTACAAGTCATAAAACTATCATCATCGAATAGCAAATGATTCCGTGTGTGTGTTTGGAATGACCAGCAATGCAGCTACAGGAATTAAAAGGATAACACTGCTGGCCAGCAACATAGATAAAACCACATTTACATCGATCAATTTTTTCAGTCATCCGAGTGCTCAACAGTCGATGACAAGCTTATGCATCCAACAGAACATATACTAGGAAAGTTGCAAACATTTTATTTTTATGGTAAGACTATTTCCTTGCTAGATGCCACAAAAAAAACAAGGGCCAAGGGAATATCCTTGAGAGCCAAAGCAAAGACGAGAGGTCAAAATCTAGACGAGCGCATCAAACCAAGCCTGGATACAAAAATAGAAACACCTAAAACTTAACAACCAAAACTGCTGCAGACAGTATATCCTTCCCAAAGAATCCATTAGGCATGCACCATAAGATCTTAAGACAGACAGGTTCAGTAGTAGAGGAAACCCTCCTCAACCAGCCATACAATCTCTTAACTTCTCTTTCAAACGTTGCGTAAGTTCCATCCGCATCAGTGCCCATTATTTAGAAGGCCCTGCTATTTCTACTTGCCCAAACATGGTACACAGTAGCTGAGAAAGCCAACTTTAACACCGACCCCTGAAAACCCTTATACCTTTGCCATGATTCTTAACCCATGTGAGATTCTGAGGACTTCTACTGAAACCACACTTTTCCAAAAGTTTACCCCAAATCCATTTAGAGAAGAGGTGCAACCTTCATCAGTAGCTATTTCCAAATTAGAAAGCATATCCTTCGTCACAAGCCTGCCCAAGATGGCCATCCGTAGGATTATTGATCATCTAGGCACATGCTTGTGGAACCAAACTGCCTTATGCCAAGGCACCTCAGGGCTTTTTGTTCTGATAGACTCCCAAGCCGGTCTAGAAGAATAAACCTCAGTGCAGTTATGGTCCTATGGAGCTATACAACCCTTTCCTCTCTATCTTCACGAGGTACCAAAGTGGTAGGGGTTTGGTCAATGGTCTCTTGAGTAGCTGATTCAGACACTTTCTAACTAAAACTAAGTGCAGAACTTCAACAGATTCTGTATTGCTAACAACCAGATAAATACGTAGTATAAAAGATAAAAATCATGGAAATTTGCTTTTGAAGGGATGGAAAATAGACTGAAAGGCTAGAGAAGACAAGATTTAAATATCTACAATAAGAAGGAGATGAGTATAAAGAAGGAATTGTTGCCCATTTCACGTTATCAGAAATGGTATAACACGGAAAGATATAGCTGGTGCACTTGGTAAAATTATCCAACTTATCTGGACTCTGGAGTAAATTAAGACTCGATAAAAGTAGTCCAACTAAGCTAAAGTAAATACAAAGGAAATCCACAAATATCAATTCCTCTTTTGGCCAGCATTACTCGGATATTCAATACCTGTTCCTGAATTATGCTCCTTGCCTCAACTAATTGAGCTTCAAGCTCAAGCTCCCTCTCAGTTGCTTCAGAAGTGACTTCTGAACCTTTTTGTGCATCTTGTAGCTGAACCATGCGTTCCTTCAATTTTGAGAGCAGGGAACATAAACAAATCAATAACTTGGTAATATGAGAAAACAATGAACATGTAAATTCAGAAAAATGTATACCTTTATGGAGGCCACTTTATTCCGGAGACTTTCTTCTATTTGATCCCGAGCCATGTGAAAAGGCAGGTCAAACACATCCTGGAAATCATGAACTCGTAAAGTCTAGTTCCTAAAATAGCAGTTGAGCCATCAAGAAGACTCTAATTGCATCATTCAAACAATCTTCCATACCGTCCTCCCGCTCAATGGGGACTTTGAGGGATCAACGTCTATTCTTTCATTCACAGGAAAAGACTGCTTGGACAGACCATTTGGAGCATTCAAGAAATCACGCATATCCACCTGTTAGTGAAATAAACGTCAAAACTGTACCCATTAGACAAAAGCTTCTTATGAATTTAATTATAAGTGGAAGTTTTCAGTAAGGATTAAGGAACACCTAAGTGTGGATCCTTCTCCATTAGCAAACATATCCCCAATGAACGAAATGCAATAATGAAAACAACAAGAAGACTCATAGGATGCTAGACTGTTAACCTACTTGCATTGAACGTAACAATGCCCTCAAATCAGCATTCTCTGACACGAGTTCTTGATTCTTTGCCTCATAGGCATCAACCTGTGAATAGAATTTAATCATCGTAAGCAACGTGGTATAAAAAAACACTGTAATAGGTTAACCATACTTCATACAATCTTTTTATAGAAGTCATTGTCAGTCTTCTTTCCATTCCATGTGCCACGTTGTCGTCCTTCTTTCTGTTCACATATAGCACAATAGACCATTAGAGAAACGGATTTTAAATACTTTCACATTACAAAAATAGAATTCACCAACTACCTGAAGTAAATTCATTATCTCCATGCCTGATTTAGATTCCTTCTTTTTCTCCATTAATACTTGATTTAACCTCTCCTACAAGGAAAATTCAATCACTCTACCATTCCCACGTTACTTTCTTAAACGTATTGGTTTTGTGATATGAACCATTGTTTACGAAATGCAGATTTCCTTTAGATGCTAATCATGACACGAGAAGGATCGTACCTGCAACTTTATATACTCCTTTTCTTTCTTCTTCATCTCATGCACTTGTTGGGTTCTCACTTGCTTTTGCAACAAGAAAATTGTACTAACGTCAATACATTTGATTTATAATTACCAAAACAAAGATAAAAGATAAAAGAAAGAGTTGTGACCTGATTACCAATAACCATCCTTTGAAATTCATCCCGCTCCTGTTGTAACTTCTCAACTTGGACCTTGAAAGCAGCGCTAGTTTTAGCTTCCTGCCCAGGTAACAACCAAACAAAATCAACAACATTACCAAGCCAATATGGATCAAACTCTATGAAAGTATAGTGTGCACTTCACAGAAACAAACAAATATTATATGCCTCTAACCGTTCGAGTAATCGTTGCTATCTCCCTATCTTTTGCAGATAAATGCGCTTCAAGCCTCTCCACCTTGGTCTCTAATCTTGATATGTCGGACAGGAGACTATTTTAAGAAACAAAAAAGTGTCAACCTATCAAAAGTAGTTTCAATTACAAGTGCACAAAATGTCCGTTAAAGAACAGATAACAAACAAACACCATGCCCCCCCCCCCCTATCTAAAATGAGTATTGCATTTGAAGCTCCGAATTGTGATGTACCACAGTTGGCACTTCTCCAAAACAACTCTTTTTCAAGTTTTTGAACATGTATCAAGTGGAGTAAAGCACAAAACAAGCTGTTAAAAACAGTTGTTTTTTCTACACCTCATCCTACTATCAATAGGAAAGTGACTCTGAGTCTCCAACTATTCACCATTATGTTTATAGTTTTGCCACCATTCTTTTAAAATGGTGATGGGCTACTCAAAATGGGATAGCCCCCGAATCCAAATAAACGCCAAACTTTTATCCCGTCTCTATTAACGACGTCAAGAGACTTACTTGCCTCTTCATGAAAAAATCCGACTGATTCACCACTTCTATGGCAACAAATACATCCTCATAATGTATGATTCACAATTCCGCTACCAACTGCTCGCACAACATAACACGCATACAAAATTCTGACCTCAACCAGAAAAGCAAACTACTCCAATTTGATGGTCTCCATGATTAGGACAAAATCAAAGCATAAAAATTCAACATCCTTCACCATGCGCACATCCTGACCACCTCGTAAAGTACTTATCGACAGGCTTACACCAAATGGCGGAGCTGACGTGTTGTAACATTTCACTGATGGTTGTCATGATAAAAGGTTCTCCGTAGCCCAACACCCGGCACAAAGTCAATGGTACGCTCCTTCTCATTGGGTGAAAACAAAACAGTAAGATGGACCTCATTTAAGATGACTTGGATCCAGTAAAAATTGTAGATCCTGGAATTCAAAATGCCAACAATTTCACCCGTCCTGGACTCACTCTGCCGTACGGCCAACCATCAAAGGAATATCACATCGTCATAAACTACTATTTTCTCCCCAACCTGAACAATACAAAACTAAACATCAAACAAATATACCGTTGTCTCTGATCATTAGCAGACTCTCTGAATTCAATATCCCGTTGCCTCTGCTGCAACAGAGCATATATGCAATTGCAAGTGCGTGCAATCGAAACCTAACAAATACACACAGAAGTTCCAAATCAAAAGCCAAAACCTCAACAGTCAAAATATCCCAAACTACACAGACCACAAGAAACAATGATAAGCATACCGGATCACTTGCAAACAGATCAAGCGAGGCAGGAAACCCAAAGGTAACGAGCGTCTGGTTCAGGTACTTTGCGCAGTGATCCAAGTTTCCAACATCGGCAAACGTGTACTCGCTGAGTCAACAAAACCAGAACAGTAGATTGAGCGCAAATATCAATGAGAAAGAAGTAGGGAATAAAACAACACCTAGAATTGGAGAGGAAGGAGATGAGCTGACCTGGTTCCGAAACTGGACTGAGTTGACTGTGGCTGCAGAGATTAAGAGAAAGGATTGAGTTAGCCAAGGAAACAATAACCTGAAACAGCAAAATTGTTAGGGTTTACTGTTAGGGTTTAGAGAGATCGTACTCTGAGATCGAAGTCGGAATCAGTGGAAAGCATTGTTGGCGAAGAAGATGATGTAGCGGTGGATTTTGGAGAGATTGCGCGGGGGTTTAAGAGGGGAGAGACTCTCGAGAGTCTTGTGAAAAAGATAGATCTAAATGGTGGGGAAATTTGAAATTGAATTTTTAAGGAACCTTTGGAACGGTTCGGTGTTACAGTAAATCCTTTTCAATAATTTCACTCTCCTAATTTCCTTTTTAAGGATATCGTGCATAGGAGTACTAAATAGTGCTAATAATGTAAAAAGACAAATGATTGAAATAATTACCTGTTTAACATGTTTTTTGTTTTTCAAGGAACCCATTTAACAAATAAATTCTCTATTTTTCATTCGATCATGTATACGTGAAAGTTTTGAAGTACAGGTTGGATGACAATGACCCTTTCTGAACTACAATATATAGAAATTAAAAAATAGACGATTAGTTGGAGATCCAAGAACAAAATGAAGAATACTTGTTACAAAAAAGAACACGTGTTTTCCAGTTAATTTGACAAAATATAAAATTACTCTCATGCGTCAAGTCTTAAAAGGCCAAAACCCGACAATATTGCTCTACTAGTACAACTGCATTACTCGTTTTGGTAATTGCAATCGAATCGTCAAAAAGATTACTAAACTGTTGAACATACTTTTAAAATCAATTGTAACTATGACATAATACCAAATCTGGTATGGCTGGAAGAAGTGTTCACGTTCCTGCCATCCGAATGAACTTGAGATCTAGAATGTAAAATATTTGTTCCATGTGTAGTTGCTTGCTACCCATGAAAACATTGTCCTTATCATCATTGGAAAAGATGACTAGTATGTTGGGTCTAAAATTTGAAAAATAATTTGATTGGTTATTCTTCAATTTATTACATCGTCCGTCCAGTCATCATGATTCACACAAATAATTGTTCTAGGGATTTCTTCCCTAAAATTAACCCGGCCCTTCTTATTAAGCAAACTCTGCTTAATCTTTTTTTCTTTTTTATGGTCTTCTACATTGCATGAATTTTTTTTGCTTAATGTCAAAATTCTAGCTCTACCAATTCTCGTAAAATACCTATCTTAATAATTTAATAGTTAGCAAAGTTGACTAGATTTTTTATTTGTTAAGAGGCTTTCTATGCCTGAGTTATCAATAAATAAATGCAAGTGTGTAGACGGCAAACTTTCCAATGCATAAACATTCAAGCTTTATTTTATTTTTTTGATCGAACTGCCATTCAAGCTTTACTTGATGACGTTATTTATGCTCCACCATAGCTTTTCTAGTGTAGTAGGAACATTGCAAATCGTGGTGCCCATTGGCTGGCTTCAATCTGGTCCATCTGGACATAATGTTCTTAGATGGATGAACTCAATTCTCAGACAAACAAAATATAAAATACCAAGACATTCAGGGGTGTCCGCTTAGAGAGTTTTTTGATTTTTTAGTTCTTCATGACTTTTTATGTGATGTATTGTGAGAGAGTGACTGTTTCAATTTTAGGAATAAATTGGCTTTTTAATTTTTTTGAGTTAGTAGAATAGGACCTCAGTTAGTTAGGAAGTTTGTAACTACCAGCATAGCTCCCAAATGTGACGTGATTGACCAATATTAGTTTTAATTATGTAGCCCTTAATATAAATTCAGGCAATTGATAATTGGTTATACATATGAGAAAACCACATTCTATCACCTTGTTCGTTTGGGTTTTTAAAGCCTGGTTTTAAGATATTACCCTTGTTTGGTTTTTCCCTTCGGATCCATCACCCAATAACACCATAAATTAATCCCCAAAAAGGGGCCACGCATCATACGGAGAGAAAAGTTAGAACTTTTGTTGGACTTTGAGAAAAGTGAGAACCTTTGCACTGCTGCACCTGGTAAATTAGTAGGCCCCACCAATCCATATGAAATCCATTTTGAAAAAAGTTCTTGAAGCCGGGTTTTACAAACCCAATCGAACAAGGCCATAGGACCTCTCACCTGAGAATCGCTACATTATTCATAAAAGTTGGGGTGCAAACGAGCCGAGTTGAATCGAGCTCTATAAAACTCGATCTCGACTCGTTTAGTAAATGAGCCAAAAAACGAGCTCGAGCTCGGTGCGTTTGTAAATGAGCCGAACCCTAAAAGAGCCGAGCTAATGTAAATTACTTAGGCCTAGTTTCCCACTTGATTTTATCAAATTTTGATAAAATCAACACTAGATTTTATCAAGTGAGAAATTCACCCTTAACGAGCCTCCTTAAATGAGACGAGTTTTTTTTAGCCGAACCGAGCTTTTGTGAGCTCTTTTACTAAACGAGCCTAAAATTTGAGCTCGAGCTCGGCGTTCGGCTCAAATACTAAACGAGCCGAGCCGAGTTTTACCTCGTCTTGTCTTAACAAGCTGAGCCACGAGCTGCTTGGTTCATGTATAGCCCTACACCAAAAGCATAGAATGGTTAAGGTGTCCGAAAGTCATCACGGACGCCTGAATTATGACAAAAAAGAAACCAGTACAGAGGGAGAGGGATGAATCAACACAACAATCTTCACCCTCGGTTTGTGATCGGAATTGCCCCACGCTTCACTGGCCTATGGAGTATCGAATACTGCTACTTTCGGCACAAGCATTTAAAATATACTCCTAGATATAGAGAGAGGGTGAGGATCGAGTGTGACATGAGTGGATCCGTTGGTGCTTCTAATTATGAGCTTGACTTTTAATTTGCCTTTTTTTCGGTTCATTAATTTGTTTGCTTATATTTACGCAATCTGCAACTACGGTGTTTTGATTGATCTGATAATAAGAGCCTCACTTGTCCTTACCCTTTTCTCATAAAAAATTGGTTCAAAAACTCTATTTGGTAAGCCCTCTCAAATGCTAAATTTTTATTTTTTTTTTCTATTTAAATTTGAGTAAAAATAGCACACTTGTAATTTGTGAGAGATTGGGAAAAGGGTTTGGTTTGGGTCTCCCCCAAAATGGGTAAAGAAAAGGGTAAAACTCAATATCGGTAGAAAAACGGGTTCTGCATTAGAGATGAGTACGTTTTTAGGTTTTTGTACTAAAACTTTGAGTTTGAGTAGAAAAAATGATGGGATTGATGATGCTCTAACATTTGTTTCTCATATAAGATCAGTCCTTACTTGTTCTCTCACTTAAACAATGCTGTAATTTGAGTAAATACCCTTCAAAACCAACTTTAGTACTAGTATTTACCAATAAAAAAAATAAAAAATGAACGACTTGACTCCTTGACTTAAAACTGCGAAAAATAAGTACATGGTGAAGTCGAGAAATTTTTATTGTGCGATATGTTTATTTTTTTAGCATAAAACCAGGGAACCATCAAAATAAAGGCGATAAAAAAGAACATAAAAAATCAAATGAGACAACATTTCTCTTGCGAATAGTAGTGTTATTTATGCATCTAAATTACAACAAAGAGTACTTAGTATTAGTGGAGTAATAAACTTGAGAAGTGGAGAGAGACAATGGAGTTAAAAATGATACATATTCAACGAATCAAAACAAAACAAAACAAAAAGAATTCTCTTTTATACCGTACCAATTGGAGTACTATATGATCTAGGCCCTCTAGTTTTGTGCTACTAGAGTATTTATTAATACAGTTTCATCCCCATCCTAACCCAAAAAACACAATGCTGCCACCGAGTCAATCCTTACATCTTACGACTATTAGAGATTGGCCTAAATTATGCTCATTTGCAAAGCATTTCTAATTTGGAAGTGGAAGTTGATGCGCTAGCAGCTACCCAGCTACTTTCAGCTCAAAATATTGATAAACGTCTTCTTAGTAACATCATATTTGACTCTCAGGTTAAGGTTTGAAAATATTAGTAGTATCAATCACTCACAATTGACACTCCAATTTCAGTGAGAGATTTGCATAGCTATGTATTCCTAAATATATTATTAATTTCCTACATGCAGACACTATGTGGAAAATCTCTCCCATAAATGTACTTGTTTAATGTGTTCCAATGCAGTACTTTTTCCTACCCAACAAAAAAAATATAGAGAGCGAACGTTAGGGATAGGATTTAGCGATAATTATGACCTAATACTGGGCATTAAAAGGGAAATTTTAGATCTCTCATTTGATAAGTGGAGAGAGACAATGGAGTTAAAAATGATATTCTTTGGGGGCATATTATGGGAAAACAAATTTGGAATTGAAGTTCACACATATCATTCGTTTCGTATATACAAGGATCTTAGATCTCTATTTTTTAAGCAATGTTACAGTGACTATGTTTGGGATACTCCAATAATTGTAATTTCTTCATTGGAAAAAATCAAGTAAGATGAGGCCCATCTTATCAATGCACTAGAAATTGTCCGTGCCTGCATGACACGACACATTTTTTCCAATTTGGGAGTGTTTGAATTTTTAAATGGAAAGAGA
Organism: Gaultheria prostrata; assembly: GCA_036023075.1. Lineage (NCBI taxonomy): Eukaryota > Viridiplantae > Streptophyta > Magnoliopsida > Ericales > Ericaceae > Gaultheria > Gaultheria prostrata. Next base: position 26,034 of record JAXBDA010000031.1, on the reverse strand, counting down.
GACGTTTGAAATTTGGGGGTGGGTGGGAGAGAGAGAGAAAAAAAAACTTCTCATGGACTCTTGCTATATTTTCTCTCAAATTGTTAGCCATTGGATAAAAAAGATGAATGGTTAGGATTTGTGTTTTTCTCTCAACCAATGAGAGCTTGACACACACATAAGTTTTCAAAAACACTGTGTTCCTTATTATATAGATACACTCAGGGGGTGTTCCGCTAAAAAAAAACTGGTTTTGTTTTAACTCAAAAAACCATTCTATTCCACTAACAAAAAACTCTCCAAAAAAACTGGTTTTGTTTTAACTCTAAAACCACTCTATTCCTCTAAACTTGTTTTTTGGTTTATTCATTTTGTCTTTATTCAAAAACAAATTCGCAATTGTTAGTTTTGCATCAAAATTTTGTGGTTTATTGGTTCCTCTCGATGGGACGAATCTAAAGAGTATAAAATCATAGTCAAAACTATTTTTTTTTTAATAAAGCCAAAAATACGTGGTTTATTGGTTTAATTTTGGCTTTATTAAACAAATAATTAATTTTCACTATAATTTCATACTTGTTAGATTCGTCTCGTAGAGAGGAACCAACAAACGACAAAAACTTGACGCAAAACTAATAAATGCAATTTTTTTTGAATAAAGACAAAACGAATAAACCAAAAAACCAATTTCTTTTAGTGGAACAAGTTGTAGATTTAAAAACCCAAAAAATCCTTTAGTGGAACACCCCCTCAGTGGTGGAAAAGAACTAGGCACATGACCCCACTAAGATTTTGGGTTTTTTTCTTAACACTTGTAGAGTAAGATCTTACAAATTTTAGTATTGTACTAAAATCTTCGAGCGTAAGTGGGACACCGTCACATGATACTCGAAATCACTTTTCTACCACAAGTAAGGCTCCATTTACTGAATTTTTGCCTCAAATGATTGTCTCAACCTAAAATGCAAGTCAAGACACTCCTTTTCACTTTCTCCCTTGATTCTCTCAAACTGTTCCTAAATTTATCAATAAATGCTCTTTTTTTGTAAATGTTGAAAATCATTAGTTTAGAACAAAAAAATTGATTTATTTTACTTCATATTAAGGTATAAAAAAATCTGATAGTTTTATAGTAGATTTTTGTATCCTTGTAGACTCCAAAAACAGTGTTTAACTTGGGTAAAACTTGTCATTAACGAACCTTAAAGCAAGAAACTACTACTTCAGTCCCATATTGCTTGCCCCTTTTGGAAAAGAGTGTATTTTGCATACAAAAAATGATATATTTATGAGAATTATTTTCTATAAAATGTACAGAAAGTTTTTCTACTCAATGAGATAGTATTTAATTATTGTAAATTTTAAAAAAATAAAATAAATGCCATACATTAGATTTTGCGTGTAAATATACGAATCCCCCCAAAAAGCTATAATTAGTTATATTATACAAAATTATTAAAAATTTTAAAAATATTATAAATTGAAAGATATTAACAATTTTAAAACTATATTGGAGACACAATTGAACTATTAAAATGGTACGGGAGTACTATTCCTATTCCATTAAATGATAAAACGGTGGTAGGTGGGTTGACTTGTGGGGTTCGGTAGGGGTTAATAATAAACGCCTACCCCTCGTTCGTGACAGTCCCTAGCTTGTCTCTCTCTCTCCAGACACTCTCAACAGAGAGTCTCTCCAACCACACCAATCCCCAAACCAAAATCATACACGCACACAGACGGACTCTCTCTCTCTCTCTCTCTCTCACTACAGCCACCAACGGTTGACATTCCCGCCGGATAAACGTACGTCATTTGGAACTTAAATTTGAATTTGACGGCATGGAATCGAGCTCGGTGAAGGTGTCACCGTTGGATGTGATGACCGCAATTCTCAAGGGTAAGAGCGCGGATGCGCTGGGAGATTCGCCGCTACTGGAGAACAGGGAGCTGCTGATGGTACTGACGACGGCGGTGGCGGTGTTGATCGGATGCGTTGTGGTGCTGGTGTGGAGGAGAGCTAATGGCCTGAATTCCGCCAAGGCGACGGAGCCACCGAGGCCGGTTGTTGTGAAGACGGCGGAGCAGGAGCCCGAAATCGATGACGGCACGAAGAAGGTCACCGTCTTCTACGGCACCCAGACCGGCACCGCTGAAGGTTTCGCCAAGGTCTGATTTGAGTGGTTGAATCACTGTTTTTTCATGAATCCGTGGTCATTTGTTTGTTTTAGTGATTGAATTTACTTTTGTTTGTTGAAGCTTTGTGTTTTTCGTAGCCTGATTGATTGGTATACTGTCATTTATTGTTAGCATAATTTATATGGTTGCTTGAAAGCACATTGGGCATCTCCAACCAAAGAATTCAACATGGCACGCCAATTGGAAGAATTGGCATGTGTAGTAACTCCAACCGAAGTGTCTAATGCTTGAGTGTCATTTGGCATCTCCTCTCTGGTGTTGAAATTGGCATGTGATTTGAGTACTTGAATGAGACTCTCAATCTTGGTCAAAACTTAATACTAAATTAAGAAAAAATATAAGTTTGACATATTGTTTGTATCATGCATTTGAAGGTGTCAAAATTTTTCAATGGTAAATTACCACAAAAGCCTTCAAATAAATTTGATATCTCCATTTTTGAAGCCCAGATTGGGGATGCTCTTAATCATCTGTTGCATTGCCTGGTTTGTATTTATACTATTTCGTCAATTTGTTGCTTTTCTGTTGCTTTGTTGTTTGAAATACGGTTATTGTTTGATAATGTTGTTATTGGGTTGTGTGAGTGATTGAATTACTGTTTTATTTTCCGGGCTTATTGTTTTGTTTGCTTGAGTCATTCAGTTACTGTTATTTTCAGGCACTTGTTGATGAAGCAAAAGCAAGATACGAAAAAGTGAAATTTAAAGTGGTTGATTTGGTGAGTTTGGAAATTTTGTTTCGTCTTTTTCAATTAGCTGGTCTGAAAGGATTACAATTTCCTTTATTGTGAATGGTACCTGATTTTGATGTTGATATTTTTGTTCGAATAATGTTTCATAGGATGATTATGCTGCTGAAGACGAAGAATATGAGGAGAAGTTGAAGAAAGAGAGTTTGGCATTGTTCTTTTTAGCCACGTGAGTTTTTAGTCCCTACCTGCCTGTTCAATCACACACAGCAATGTATCTTGGTACATCTCTTTGAATGTAGTTTTGTTTTACATGGATATTATTGTTTCGTTTGTGGTGTAGATATGGAGATGGTGAGCCAACCGACAATGCTGCTAGGTTCTATAAATGGTTTACAGAGGTGAATTCCACTGATCCAGTACCTGGGTTCTTCTAGGAAGTAGGTTCTGGGAGCTTCTCATTGCTTGTTATCTATTATTGCGTATAGGGTAAAGAGAGAGGTGAATGGCTTCAGAGTCTTTCATATGGGGTGTTTGGCCTCGGCAACAGACAGTATGAGCATTTCAATAAGGTGTGGATTGTAATTTCATTTCAGCTTTGAATCAACATCACAGATTTCTCTGTGTCTGCGTACTTGCAGATCTTGTGCTTATTGGCTAAAGGTTTGAACTTTTGTTTTGTGTTACTGGGATACAGATAGCAAAGGTGGTGGATGAGGACCTTGCTGAGCAGGGTATGTTTCTGTTCCCTGTTTTACCGCCCTCCCTCCTTTGGTAACTGTTGCATAAAGTTTGTTGCAAATTGTTTCTTATATATAGTAGATTATATTGTAATACTTGTTCATCTCCTTCTGTTGAAAATCTTGATGGTTTTATGATATGTTATGTATTTTTGAATTATTAGATGTTTACATTTTCCCACTTATTGTACTTCCAACTATATATTTTATTGAATCTCTCTTAACGGAGGGACTGTTAGGACTCTTGTTCTAGTTCTGCTAGCAAATAATACGGGCACATATAGATGTTTGTAAGAGTAAGAGTACCACATGTTCAGAAATTAGCTTTGACATCTTGCTATTTATTGCGTTATTGTGCTTGGAGCAAGTACTATTACTACAAGGCATGCCTCAAGGTGTTTACATGTGTCTGGAGAATTAGTAGAAGAGGTATATGCATGCCCCTTCGCAATTATGGTATCAGGGTTGCACAGTCCTGGCTATAGTCCTCATGTTCTGAGCTAGTAATTACCCTGAAAATCAATCTGATATTGAATATGGCACTTTGAAGTAATATTAGAGGAATTACGTTTCTCTAGATGTAGAGCATATGTGATTGTCTCTTAAAAGCAACATGACTTGATCTTTATTCCACTGCTTGCAGGTGGGAAGCGTCTTGTTCCAGTGGGTCTTGGTGATGATGATCAATGCATAGAAGATGACTTTGCTGCTTGGTATTAAGAACACAAACTCCCTGGAAATCATAGCATCTCTTCTTTAAACTATGCTAAAGTAATATGTTGAAATTAAAGGTTAGTGATTTCTCATAAAATATTGCTATTGTAGGCGGGAGTTGTTGTGGCCCGAGTTGGATCAGTTGCTTCGGGATGAGGATGATGCAACAGTTGCAACTCCTTACACTGCTACTGTGTTGGAATATCGCGTTGTAGTTCGTGACCACACAGACGCCTCTCTTTTGGATATCAGCTTGAGTAAAGCAAATGGTCATGCTGTCCATGATGCTCAACATCCATGCAGGTACCAGAAGAATGTCTTAATACTTTTGGTTTGCTACTTAATTATGCCTTTTTCTTTTGTAATGACGAACATTTTGCCTTTTAATTAAGGGCAAATGTGGCTGTGAGAAAGGAGCTTCATACCCCAGCCTCTGATCGTTCTTGCACCCATCTTGAATTTGACATTTCTGGCACTGGACTTACGTAAGTTGCAATTCCAATTCACTTAGAGAACTTTATTGTAGTTGGGTGATGACAACTTTGTCAACTTATTCTACTTTATCTTTAGGAATAACTACCCTTTGAATTCAAAAAATCACGGATGAGAATTAAATCATGCAGGTTTAATTATCTAGTATAATTTTGTTCATGTATTTTTATTTTCTTTCGTGGTCCTCAGATATGAGACTGGCGATCATGTTGGTGTGTACTGTGAGAATCTGATTGAAACTGTGGAGGTGGCTGAAAGGTTGTTGGGTTTATCACCACATACTTATTTCTCGGTTCACACTGATAAAGAGGATGGAACACCTCTTGGTGGAAGCTCTTTGCCCCCTCCTTTTCCACCCTGTACTTTAAGGACTGCACTGACTCGATATGCAGATTTTTTGAGCTTTCCCAAGAAGGTAGTCCGATGTTTTTGTTCATGCGTCGATCATGGAAGATCTGTACATTCCAATTAATTGACTTCTCATTTGTATGTCTGTTGCAGTCTGCATTAGTTGCCCTAGCAGCTCATGCTTCTGATCTAAGCGAAGCTGAGAGATTGAGACATCTTGCATCTCCTGCTGGAAAGGTTTGTCGTCATTCTGTTCTTAGTTTTCTTATCAAGCAATGTCCCTCTATTGTGCTTAACTGGGCGCATTCTATCTACAGGAGGAATATGCACAGTGGGTAGTTGCGAGTCAGAGAAGTCTCCTTGAAGTCATGGAAGAATTCTCATCGGCCAAGCCTCCGCTTGGAGTTTTCTTTGCATCTGTTGCCCCACGCTTGCAGCCCAGATACTATTCAATTTCATCATCCCCCAGGTGAATTGATTCTAGCGCTCTACCTCTTTACATGACTAGAAATTAAGTTGGTTTGTGTTACTATATTAGAGGTTGTCAGTGGAGTCCTCGTAAGAATTGTTTTATACTGTGCCACCAGTCTACAGAGATAGTAATACACTCTTAACACTTGCGGAGCAAAAAATAGCTCTTTGTACTTGTCATAATTTATTTTCCTTAATTTAGTGGGATTGGTTGAAGCATTTATGTGATGATCCACATTGTACAAATTGCCCAGCTAAGTCATCATAGGAGGTCTCCTGAGTAGGTACTTTCCCCTCTACATGTTCTACAGTGTGCATGGATGAGAATGAGAACCTGCCTAAAAGAGACGGGAAAAAAAATGATGTGTATATGGAACTCATGGAGATGGATTAGATTTATGATTTCCATTTTAGGCCGAGAATTAATCACTGTTGGTTTTTAGAAAGTTATGCACGTATCATGAAAAAGGAGAAGTTGTTTTGCCTGTTCATGCCCATTTATCTTCAGTTTCCGTTTATGAGGAACATTGTCGAATGGGAGTCCTCCTCTTGATGTCATTCCAGTCATGTTGCACGCTTACAACATCTGTTGTATTATACAGGATGGCACCATCTAGAATTCATGTTACCTGTTCGTTAGTTTATGAGAAAACACCAGCAGGACGGATTCACAAAGGAATATGTTCAACTTGGATGAAGGTATAAATGTATACTTGTATTCTAACTTCTGGTTGTGAAGTCATATATTCACGAGTGGACTAATGTCACAGCCTAATTAGCTAAAGTTATTACATGAATGAAGCCAATTTTATACATACATTTTGTCGTGTAATCTGATTAATCTGTTTTCCAATCTACTAAAGCATTCCATCCTCCTTTGGAGCTTTTACAGAATGCTGTGCCACTGGCAGAAAGCCGTGATTGCAGCTGGGCACCCATTTTTGTTAGGCAATCCAACTTCAAGCTTCCTACCGACACTAAAGTGCCCATTGTCATGATTGGCCCTGGCACCGGATTGGCTCCTTTTAGGGGGTTCCTTCAGGTTTGAACTCTGAAGACATGATTTCTCATTTTGTCCCACCGAAGAATAATGAAGCTAATATGTTAAGTCATTTTTCAGGAAAGATTAGTTTTGAAAGAAGTTGGAGCCGAGCTGGGACCTGCTGTCCTTTTCTTTGGATGCCGGAACCGGAAAATGGTTAGCAATTAACGGATACAGTATATAGATCCTCCTGGAATAAAATGTACTTGTTTGTAAACTTGTTGATCAAATCCACTCACACTCTGCAGGACTACATTTATGAGGATGAGCTGGAAAATTTTGTTGAAGCTGGTGTGATTTCTGAGCTGATTGTTGCTTTCTCACGTGAGGGTCCCGCTAAAGAATACGTTCAACATAAGATGATAGAGAAAGTAAGGCACTGCACTCCTATCAACTTAGCTGTAAATACTTCACTTGTTGCTTATGTAGTTAAGGATATTCTTGTGTTTCTTTTGTATTCCAGGCTTCAGATATCTGGAACATGATTTCTCAAGGAGGGTATATTTATGTTTGTGGGGATGCCAAAGGCATGGCCCGGGATGTCCACCGAACCCTCCACACAATTGTGCAAGAGCAGGTACGTGAGTTGTCGGTTAGATATATGTAGTTTCACTCTCCAGTCTCCACCTTCCTATAGTAGCAAATTTGTTGCATAGGAACCACCAAAGCATCCACTCAACATAGTTGCTTTTCACACGTCCACAAACTTTTCAGTGATAATTGTGACGGGGACAGAATTGTACTTGGGCTTTGAAATTGCAAAATTAATAAATCTTTCCATAAATTTCTTGGTGCACAGTTTTAGTGGGATTTTACTTTGGTACCCACAGTAAATTTCGATGATTTGAACCTTGCAACTTGAGGGGGAAAAAACTTGCAACTTAATTCCCTTTTCAATTTGAAAATTCTTACATGCCTAAGGTGGCTGAGAAGTTGGTGACGACGGAAATGACAGTCTAGGGTATATGGAAATTGAATTTACAGGGAGCAAAAAGAAATTTTGCTAACCATAAAAGGAGAAGTTGTAATTTAACCACTTTGCGTCAGATTCCCTCCTTTTATGTCCAGAAGTCCATCTTTTAGCATGGAAGTTAAATTCGGTTTAGTGGTTTTCTGTGGCAAATTCAGAACTGTGCTTCATTTGTGAACTGAAGATGTTTTTACTTCAGGGATCTCTGGACAACTCGAAGGCTGAGAGCATGGTGAAGAATTTGCAAATGAATGGGAGGTATTTGCGTGATGTTTGGTAGTTATTCTATCATTATGAGCCCTGGTGAACGTGGGGAGAGAAGAAATTTGTATACACATTTTACTTATCTGGATAAAAGAAGCTTGTGGGAAGCCAAATTGGGAATTCCACTGCCTCTTGGAAAGAAATGCGCGCAGGTTTATGGTTGCGTAGTTGGTCAAATTCATTTTATTCATCTTTCTTCAAGAATTTTTTTTGGTTTCTTGTAGTTTGTATGCTCCAAATATAAATAATAACAAACCCTTTAGCTAGGTTTCGTCGACCGTAAGTTTTCCCAGTGAGCATGAAGGCGGTTGGTTCTGTGGCGAATGCTGATTTGGGACTCCTGTATTGTTACCTTGCTATTCATTGAGAAATCTAAGTTCTGTGTTTTGTGCTGGGAAATTTTCCTTCAACACTTAGCAACCACACCATTTACTGTTTGGGCCTGGTCTATATTTTGTCAGAATTTACCTGCGAAATACTTATCTAGAATAAAACAGATAATGTAATCTCAAGGGTTGGCCTGGTAGTCAAGACATGAGATTTAGGGGTTTGCTCATGTCTAAGGTCTCATGTTCAAAACATGTCAGGTGCTATCAACTCCTTTAGGGCCAGTCTATACGGAGCTTTGTTCTGGCTTCAATTGGGCTTTCTCAAGTGGGTGGTGGAATCAGATCCCAAGTTTAGTTAAGGTATGTAAAAATTGGCCCGGACATAAAAATCGATAATGTACGAGTTTAGGCATCTATGGTGGCCATTTTGCTTTGAAATGGACCGGCAAAAGGTCACTGAATTAGATATAGAAGTTCTATTTGTGTGGTATCTTCCACTTGGAAAGCAAAAGGGGCAAGAGAGTAATTGCGAAGAAAATTCTCCTTCTTAACAGCAAAATTTTAAGTTGATGAATCTGTGAAGCAAACTAAAAAAAATGTACACGAAATGACATTTTTTTTTTCATTCCTCACTTGTTTATGTAGCATTTTTTTGAAATTAGAACACAATTGTAAAGCTTCTATATGGGGTGAAGCGCAACCGTGGTTATTGAAATAAACTGCTGCAGAGTATCCATACACATCAACCTGTTGTAAATTATGACGTTATTCAGATCATTCCTATGGAATGTTTTTAATGTTAAAAGCATATTCGAGTTCATATTCCTCTAATGTGCTTTTTTTTTTATGTACCACCCACCATGGTGTTCTCCCGAAAGAGACGTGAACTCTCAATTACCTCCACCACAATACACATCTGCAAGCGTTGTGCCTGCTCGATGCAATGGAACAATAATAACAATGCAAACTTTTTTCCCCATGTTGTCCTGTGCGCACAACACTAGTACAGTATGTAGAATGTGTATGCGTTTGTGTTATCGTAATGATGATTTCGTTGCACAATATTATTCTGTCAACAAAAAATACATCATGGGCAGTTCTATGGAGAAGATGGTGAAGCAATGAGAGATACAAAAGGCGAGAGAGACGAGAGAGGTAGCAAACGAGGGGTTTGAAGGGATTGGGGGATGGTGCTGTCCCTTAAGGGACAGCATGCATGCTGACCCCATTCGTGCTCGGCGATCAATGGCCCAAATCTATTTGGATACATAAGACTAGTCCTGTAGGTTAAATTTGTCTGTTTTGCAATGCATGGATGGGTAGATACAGTGTCCTGAAAGTATTAGCCAACTTAATTAACAATATTGGGATTAAAATTTGTCACATTTCTCTTTTGGAAGGAGATGGGTTCAAGAGAGAGAGAATCAAGTCAACATAATATCTTCAACAAGAACAAAAATGCCCCAATTTTTAACAAAAATTGATTAGTGTTTCTTTAAAGAATACCACGACAACTGAACCAGAGTGCAGTAAAATACATGGACATAAGACATTTTTGTGGAACTACAATAATGAAGCTAGCCCATACCTAAAACATTTGCATGCATTGGGGAAATTATCGAATCAATGCGTGGTTAAACCTCCTCAGGAATAAACAAAAGCATCTCTCTCGCTCTATCCGGAGCTAGTTGATATACCGTGTCTTTAGATATGTGAGTCTAGCTAGCTGCCTTCTCGAATGGAGGCAAACCCCAATCACTAGGGTTGAAATCCAACAGGGAGCTCAGAATCTGGTCTGCACCTCCATGGTAAGAGGTGTCAAGCCTTGGATCTGGAACCATAACAGCTGACCTGCAAGCCGTATGTAAGACCAGCATTAGCAACCATTAACTTGAGAAATAATCACAATCGATACAGGGGTTTACTTTTGTTGAAGTAATAGTTCAGCATCAGAAGAAAAAAAAAGAAAAGAGAAGACGATGACGATGATAACAATTAAGATCCTCCATGTAAACTACAATCTTCCAATTTACTGAAGCAGCTTCCATCAAAGATGTTTTGAATTAATATATATGTGCACCCATTGTCACTGAGAGGATAAGATCATAAGAATGCCAGAAGAATCAATGCTAGTAAAAGTGCTGAAACAGTTCTTCAAGAGAGATAGAAGGCATTTGTAAAGGTGAACAACTGATCAAATACGAGAGTAGTCAAACATGTCATCAGCTGATTCAGCTTGTAGGTTAAGGCAGTAAGGAAAAAGTCAATGGGTCAAGGAGACTACGGCTGGCGAAGTCAAAACCCACTAGAGATAATACTACCTCATGAATTACCAACCAATAATGTGCGATACGATAATCAAGACAGTAGAAAGTGATTTAGAACCAATGGGAAGATATAACCAATAACATCGCCAGAATGTAGTGGTCCTACAAGTATTGAACTGAGTTTTAATTCAGTTGAAGAATTGTTCTGTTTCGATACCAATTCGAACGCAAAGAACATGAAGTTTGAAGTAGACATATTCATTGAAACTATAGATAACTTACATGTATGAAAGAAAAAGAACTTTCATGAAACCACTTACATCCCAGCACTCTTCGCGGCACAAACTCCTAACGGAGCATCTTCGAAGACGAGTATATTTTGTGGATCTATTGGGCCACCCTGTTCAGCAAAATAATTTCATGATTCAGGTCTTCCGGTTTTATAAATGTATAACAGGAGAGAAAAAATGAACAGAACTAGAAAACCAAACATATACATAACTAAAATATGACAAACTCCGGTAGAAGTCAACTTAGCGCAATAGATATATCATGCAATAAGGGGATCTACAACACATCTCCAATACCTCAAATCTTTTGGCTGCTGTCAGGAATATATCTGGTGATGGTTTGCCTTGTTTAACTTCTGGATCATCACCCAGAACAATATGATGCATCAATGAAAAAAGTTCACCGTGTCTTTGTGTTTTCAACTCAAAGTGCCGTTTGTGAGAACTGGGAGATACATATTCAAATTAGAAATGGATGTGACATTCTTTGCATATCATACCTGAACTGGTCTACAGATATGTCCTCTAAATCTCAATACTAAAGGAAACAATACAAGCAAAACGAGATATCAAAAGAACAGATCCTACCCTGTGGCCACGCAAATTGGTATTCCATTGGCATGGAGGTGTCTTATCAATCGGCTTGCCCCTACAAGATAAAAAACACAACAAACCACAAGAATAGTTGTAGTAGTAACTAGTAACAATTCATATAAGAAGCTATATTGTCTATGGAAGATTCTCAATTCTGATAAAGGTTGAAGAAGGTGAAAGCTACGAGGAAAAAGAGCGCGGGCCCTCTTATACTGGGAAAGAGAGTGAGATTAAGGGAAAGAGAGACAGCCAATCAGAAATGTCAGGAAATCCCCCGCTCTTGGGGGATGCCCTCAGCGTCGAGGAAGTGAGATTAAGAGGCTAATGCTCTATTACTTTTGAAGGTCCGAATGTGTTCAAAGATAAATCAGGACACCAGAATCCGTTAAGTCTTCCTTCGCTCCTTTTGTGAAGGTACTTATTTCGATTAGAAGAAGTATAAATATACTACAAACAACACAATGAATCCATATGAGGAATTAATAAAGGATTGTCTCATAATGCTCTATAACTTTTGAAGGTCCGAATGTGTTCGAAGATAAATCAGGACACCAGAATCCATTAAGTCTTCCTTCACTCCTTTTGTGACGGTACTTATTTCGATTAGAAGAAGTATACATATACTACAAACAACACAATGAATCCATACGAGTATTTAATAAAGGATTGTTTCACTTTCCACAAAGGTACCTGGCATTAGCTCACTCATTGGAAACATGCTCTGCAACATATCCTCTCTTTCTACAAGAAACTCCTCAGGTGTAAGAGAATCAATTCCAGTCTCCTCAATAAAGATACGAGCAGATTCTATGGCTTTCTTCCCCATCATTTTTGCCTTGAGAGACCAATCAAAAGTTTTATTGTATCTTGCGAGTATAATCTCCTGGACTTCAGTATAGAATTTCTCTGTGTCTGCAGAAAATAAAACAGCATCAGATTCTAGTTTCTCTACTAGAAGTTCGATTGATTTATTAGCCTCCAACCGGGCTATAACTTGAATCTTCAACGGAAATGCAAAGGGTAAACAAACAAACAACTATAAACAAGATCAAAGGCCAAACATACAAAACCATACTGATGTATAAATCTCCTTAACATTGGCTACAACATATACATATCATCGACAAGGAAATGCTCCAACTCATTACATTAGACCAATGCGGTGTGTGTGGTGTGACAGAGAATTTTTTTCCCCTGATCATCGTATGTCAAGATTTTTTTCTCCCTGATCATCCTATAGCAAGAATTAAAAATGCTAAAGTTTGAAAGGTCTATGCAGACGACAAGATTCTAGTTTAACATTGAGTTGCGGTACCTATTCCTACACCCTTTTTTGTAACAAAGGCTTCTACTTAACTAGGGATCGGAATTGGCAAGTGGAATGCTAAGTGACTTGCAATGGCAGTAAGCTGGAAACTACTCAAATAGGGATCAGAATTGGCAAGTGGACCTTAGTTTTAAGTCAGAAAAGGAGGCTTCTTAAAATAGAAAAAGAACAAGCATTCCATTCTGCCAAAAGGATTCATCAAGGGGCTGCACCAAAAAAGCATTCTAGGGCTATATGTATGAATATATGTGGGACACGCATAATACATGGCATTATGGGATGTTCTTGGGCCAAACCAGCGAGTAGAAATTTGTTGGGAACTTGTGTGAAGGATGAATCCCACATTGGATAAATAGAAAAAGAGTTGGACTTTAATTAGATGACTCACCCCTTACAAGGCTTAGCCTTTTTAAGTGGATATGAGTCATTCAATCAATGTATATTGGATCCATGTGATGTGGTGGACTCCGTGAATACTCCCTAACGGATTGAGCCTACGTACACACGGGAAGAACCTCTAGCGGATCAGACTCGTAACAAAATTGAACAAAACACCCAACTTTCCAAACAAAATGTAGGAGTAACTATATTCCACGCATAATTCAAAGAAAGTTACATATGTACCAATGGGAAATTCAAAGAAAGTTTCTGTAACATCTGTAAGTATGTATAAATCTATCTGTTAATCAGCTAAAAAGAGACCAATTATAAGGATTCTATGACAGTTTTAAACAGATCAAAAGGAAAATAAAGAAGATGGATTTCTGGGTGAAGGAATCTTGCCGAGTATGAGCCCGTCCATGTCGAAGATGACGTGAGTAATGGACCCTTTGGTTGAATCGCTGCTTGTTGGATTCGCCATTGTTGTGGAAAATGGAAGAGCTTGTATTCAGTGTCAGTGATTCAGCAGATACTGTATGAGCCAGATCTAGCCTGTACTCGACCCTGCTAGCCGGCTTCTGCACTTTTGGTTGGCCCTTTTTACCTTCCCCGTTTTGGTTTTGGTTTATGTTTTTTTTTTTTGCCTTTGCTCTCTATTGCTTTTTAAATTAGGTACAAAAAATGCTATCCATTTTTCCAAACTTTTTGCCTAGTAATTTTTTTATATATTGTTTTACTTTTCGTAATTTTTTGTTTTATTTTTTTCGTCTTGCTTTTCGAGATTACTTATTCGTAACGACAAGAGAAATCAGAAAAATATAAAAATATAGACTAATAGACCGAAGTTGACAAAGTTCATATAAAACACCACTTCAAACAGACAAAAGACAGCTGATTGGTAGTATTTTTTTTGCCTTTAATAAATTTATTTTTGCTTTTGGTCATATTTTATTTTACTTTTAGACTACTCTTGCTGATACGAATGATTAATTTAAAAAATTGAACTCCAATTTATCAAAAATTCAAAAAAAGAAAAGACAAAAAAAAAATAGCTCATTTTTTTTTTTTTTTTTTTTGTAGATTCTTACCTGTCATTTTTACAATTGTTAGGTGAAGTTGAAATTGAATCTCAATTGTAATCAATCTTTTAAATTACATACTGACTTATAAAAGAGATGGTTATAATGTAAAAATTATTTTTGTTGGTGTTAAAATTTGGGAATTGAAATATAATGTAAAAATTATTATAATGTAAAAATTATTTTTATTAGGGTGAAATCACTGAAATACCCCTTCATTTTATAAGGCTTTGGGGGTGCAAATATTGAAATGAAAGGATATGTCAGTAATTTCACCCTAATAAAAATAAAAAAGGGGTGCATATATTGAAATGAGAGTATAAAATTCAATTCCCTAAAATTTCAGTGCATAAAAGACTTGTACTTTTCATATAGTAGTACAATTCTTTTATATTTCCGATTTACCTAAAAAAAAAAAAAAAAGTTAGTAGTACATTTCTATTTCTTTTGTACACTAAATTTTTGGCTATTGACAAGTCGATTAACAGCGGTAAACCTTGCATAAGCCTCCACTCCAGTGCTGCGAATTCGGCGCAGCCTCTCTCCCTCTCTCTCTCTCTCTCTCTACACGGCTGCTCTACCTCTCAGACACCAAACACCATAATAACAAGCCTCTGTGATTGAGCAAAACCATAGCAGCAGCCAAATTCAATGGGGTTTGCTCCTTCGATTTCTCATTCTTTGCAGGGCCTCTCCTCCTCCACTGCTCTGTCACGCGACGCATATCCAACCACCAAGATCTGCCCATCACATCTCTCTCTCCCCCAATGCTTTCCCAACTCCAAGTAAGAACCTCTCTCTCTCTCTCTAAATTTATTGGTTAAATTATTGGAACCAACCAGGTTCAGCTGAACGGTGTTTGTTCTTATCTGTATAAGTTGTACAACAGCTCGCTATCAAAAAATCGTCCTGTACTGTGTTTATTTGGATGCATGAATGATAATTCAGTATAAGATTATTGGATGGAGAATTCTTTTGCCTAAATGTGTTTTGGTTGATTAGGATAAACCTGCCAAATTTAAGTTTGCCCAAACACGGAACTTGTTGCTTTTGTTTTTTTTGCTAAGCAACTTTGTTGCTTTTGTTTCCCTTATTTATCAACGAAGAAGGATTCCGGATGATATTAAGCAAGTCAAACCAGGGAAAAGTTGGTTTGGTATGCAGTAATCCAGGTTTATCAAGATTACGCTTCCAAATCTCTTATCAATTTGCTAGATAAATCATCCCACACAGCTGTAGCCTTGTAAATTGTAAGAAGACCCGAGTAGGGTCACCAGTAGGAAGTAGGAATGGATACTCTTAAAGTTGATATTACTTGCCTATAAGCTTTCTCTCAACAGAACAAGTCAGCCAATGGTCTCATGGTTACCTTCACCATTCCCAAATCTCTGTGTTTTCTTGCTTCAGAAATCGATATTATTACCGTTATAATTATGGCATGCTTTTTCAGTACCTAAAATAATTCTTATAAGTTGTAATCCACATTGCCAACATGTATTACCGATATGGCATTATAGAAGGCCTTCTCCTATATTGAGGTTGGTAGCATTGCTAGTAGGTGGGTCCTCTTTTGCACACGGCAATGTCAAGAAAGTGTGGCATGTGCCTTGTGTTTACTTATCACCATTTCTCCTCAGATTAGCATTAAGGATAGCTTATGATACCATCACTAAATGTGCTCAATGTATGCTAACATTTTTCATAAAACTATAGATTTGGATAATGGTTTTCATGTGTTATAAATCAGAATTCTCCAGTATGTGAAAAACATAGAAACAAATTATGCCTTCCACTTACATATTGCATCCTGCCGGATCTCAATAAACTATCAGCAGTACTTAAATATGTGGTTGGGTGAATGTCTACTTCTATCGATGAGCATATACATTTCTAAAACCTGTTTTCATGTGTCTAATTTTATTCCTATGTTTGTTCAAAAGAGTCTAGGAAGCACATAGATGGACACATGACTCAATATCAAACACAATATAGAGATACGAACACAAAACAGACATGCTGATCCATGTTGGGAGTAGAAGGCTGTTAGTGTGGACATGCCACCTTCTTGGAAGAGACTTGATGCAGGAGCAAATAATGAAAACGGTTGAACCGAGAAGTCTTCTTTTATGTCTTTTAATTATTAGCATAAGTATTTATTTATACAATTTTTAGTGCCATTTTAGTCGTTCGAAAAGTCATTGAGTTGTTCAAAGAGTCTACCTAGTTTTTAGTAGTCAAAATCTGAGGCCTTATTAATTTTTATCATTTTGAAAATATAAGTTCTTTTTACCTATGCTTGGAGGGGTGTTCCAAGTGACTTATAAATTGTGTTGCTAGAAATTAATTAGAGAGTTTGAGTTTATGAAAATATTTGCAAGTGTTTCTTGCTTGGAGTTGAGTGATTTGTCCTACAATCAAGCGTGTGGCTTGGTCGTGTCGAGTGGCATCCGTGATTAGTGGCGTTGAGTGACATCCGCTACCCCCGGTCGAGCGGCATCCCGGGACTATCCTAACCCTTGTGGGCTCCGGCCTGCATCAAGACTTTTGCTTGTTCTTTTTTTTTCCTCTCATTCATATTTTCTGTAATGCGATGCTGTAAATTGCAATCCAATGACAAGTCAATCTCCTCTGTATGGTTCTTTTTTGTAGATTTTGACTCGTATACACCTTTTCCCTTTTGTTTCTTAACTGCTGAAGGTTTTGGCCTTTGTTTCTTGATTCAGAAAGGAGAGGAAGTTCTTGAGCCTTCATATTTGTGCTTCAGTTACAGGTTATCTGCAGTTATTTTGAACTTATGTTTTGATTATTAAATTCATGTTATGATGTTCAGGACATACCATGCAGTTACTTACATGTCGTTAGTTTCAAATATTGGTTTTATTGGCAGATGGGCGACAACCATCAGTAGAAAAGGTTCCGTTTCCCAAAGGTGACTCCTGGTCTGTTCATAAATTCGGTGGTACCTGTGTGGGAAGCTCCCAAAGAATTCGGAATGTTGCGCAGATAATTGTTGATGATGATTCGGAAAGAAAGTTGGTTGTTGTGTCTGCAATGTCAAAGGTGACTGATATGATGTATGACCTTATCTACAAGGCGCAGTCACGGGATGATTCTTATATAGCTGCATTGGATTCTGTTCTAGAAAAGCACAAGTTAACAGCTGTTGATCTACTTGAGGGGGATGATTGTGCTAGTTTCCTTTCGCGGTTGGATAATGACATCAATAACCTGAAAGCGATGCTTCGTGCAATATATATAGGTACTAGAACAACTTTCCCGTTTGCTAAAATCACCAGTGATTTTATCAAATCCTTCCAACTTTTTTTTTTTTTAATCCAAATTAGCTTTTATCACCAATGGCTTTTATCTAATGGGATCAAAAAGTGATTTTATCTAAGTGGTGATTTTATGGGATTTCCCATAAAATCAAATGGGAAACTTTAGCGTACAAAGAAAAGTCTGTTATCTATCCTTATTGGTTGAAACTCTTGCCGTGATACCCCACTTGGAAATGCTGACACCAAGCAAGGAACTAGAGGAATACACACACCCAGATGCTGAGTCAAGTTGACATTAAGCGGACCATTTTCGAAAGAATTTGAATAAGTTTGAGCATTCTTTATATGCCGATCAAAAATAAAAAATAAAAAATTCTTGGTATAGGATGATGAACCTTTGCTTATGGTTCATCACCCTACTTCATTTCCTTCGGCTTCCTTTCCCCATAAAAATCCTTGATTACCTCTTCTTTTGGGTAGAATGCCGCAACTTTTAGATCTGTGTTATTCCCTTTATATTTTATCTATCAAATCATATAGTTGTTGCTTCCTGTTATTACCTTGGGTTCTGGTTCTGATAAGGAATTCTTGCTTGATGTACTGCAGCTGGTCATGCAACAGAGTCTTTTACAGAATTTGTCGTAGGACATGGAGAGTTATGGTCAGCTCAAATGTTGGCGTCACTTGTCAGAAAGGTGGTGCTGTGCTTAGTGTTGCTCTTTTTCTTGTAGAAGAATTTCTTTAAGTTGTGATTTGGAAGTTAGTTAATAAAAATTTCTTCTTGTTTTCTTTTTCGCTGTCGCAGAACGGTGTGGATTGTAACTGGATGGATGCAAGGGATGTACTTATTGTAAATCCTACTGGTTCTAATCAAGTTGATCCAGATTACTTGGAATCTGAAAAAAGACTTGACAACTGGTTTTTGCAAAATCCATCTAAGACAATCATTGCTACTGGTTTCATAGCCAGTACACCTCAAAATATTCCCACGACACTGAAAAGAGATGGAAGTGACTTCTCTGCAGCAATAATGGGTGCTTTGGTCAGGGCACGTCAAATCACAATCTGGACAGATGTTGATGGTGTTTATAGTGCCGATCCAAGAAAAGGTTGTGTTAGCCCCTAGTTTTTTGTGTTTGAATCACATAATGTTTTACTTTTTCTTGAACTTTTTGAGCACTTTTCTATTTCAAATAACCATTTGGAGAAAATCCTTCCATATATGTTGCTTGTAACTATGATGAGGGTGCAAACAAATATGTTATTTTGGGGTTTCATTGGGAGGCTAAAGAATATATCTTCTGCAGTTAGCGAGGCTGTGGTATTGAAGACATTGTCTTATCAAGAGGCCTGGGAAATGGTGACCATTACTCTCCTTTTATACCTGGCAAGGTTGCTGGCACTTGCTATTTCTCATTCTTAACAATAAAACTTGCATTCTTTTGCAGTCATATTTTGGAGCAAATGTTTTACATCCCCGGACCATCATTCCAGTAATGGGATATGGCATTCCGATTCTCATAAGAAACATCTTCAATCTCTCAGCACCTGGAACGATGATCTGCCGGCCTTCTGTCAATGAATTTGAAGATAGGCAGGGAATGGAATCTTTTGTCAAAGGTTTTGCAACAATAGATAATCTGGCCCTTGTAAATGTTGAGGGGTGAGCTTGTATTGCAATGATAATATTGTTTGTCATCTTTGTAGTTTTATGCATTTTTTAGTTTCCTTTCCTAATTAAAATGAATGTTGCACATTCTTTTGCAGAACTGGAATGGCTGGTGTTCCTGGTACAGCTGGTGCCATTTTCAGTACAGTGAAAGATGTAGGAGCTAATGTAATCATGATATCCCAGGTATCTTCATCCTCTGGTATCTGTTTTTCTGTATTATAAATTCGCGTGGTTATTAACTGGGCCTAATGCAGGCTAGCAGTGAGCATTCTGTCTGCTTTGCCGTTCCTGAGAAGGAAGTAGACGCTGTTGCTGAGGCTTTACAGTCTAGGTTTCGTCAAGCTCTGGATGCTGGGCGTATTTCTCAGGTCTTGTACTTTGAGATTTGTTAAAATTCTTGGAGCTGAGATTAGTTTCCCTTTGACTTCTGTGGTACTTGTGGACGCTTAAATCATCTTGTATTCATTTCTTTCCTAATAGGATTTTTGTTTGTGAACTTCTTTAATCTTCAGTTCCCATCTCACATGGTTCCTGATCTTCCCAGGTTGCAGTCATCCGGAACTGTAGCATTTTGGCAGCCGTAGGCCAGAAAATGGCTAGTACTCCTGGAGTCAGTGCGACACTTTTCACTGCACTTGCAAAGGTTGGAACTTGGGAAGTGGTTGCAAATTAGTATTACACTCTGCCATGCTTTTGTTTGCAGGCTGCTGTCACCTCCTTTTCGGCTTCATGCGTTTTTATGTTGTTAATGCCTAAATTCAAGAGTAAGGGAAGTAGGGTGGAGTAAGCAAATGTTAGCATGCCATAGGGAGCTTAAGAATAATTCTTCCCTGCACTTTTACTAAGTGGACATAATTGCTGGCTTTAGTGGCGTATGTACTTCAGGTAGATATGTACTGGGCAAATGAATACACTGGGCAAATGAATAGACTTCCCTTTCCCCTGTTTTGGAACCCATTGTCTAGGTTTACATGAATATGGTTCTCATAAGTTCCATGCGATGCTTACAAAAAGTTACTATGTCGCAGGCTAATATTAATGTCCGTGCTATAGCCCAAGGTTGCTCAGAGTATAATATCACTGTGGTTGTCAAGCGAGAAGACTGTGTGAGGGCTCTTAGGGCTGTCCACTCAAGATTTTATCTATCTAGAACCACAATAGCAATGGGTATTGTTGGACCTGGATTGATTGGCAGTACCCTGCTTGACCAGCTCAGAGATCAGGTAAACTATGTCTTCTTTATCTCTAAGTCGTAGGAATATATTTGAGTTAGACTGTGCATGTTTTGAATTTGAACTGATTTAAGTGATTGATGATAATTGGTAGGTTTCAGTTTCTTGAGAGCATGGCGTTAATGTTTGGAAATCTCGTGTTTCAATTTTATTGTAGTTAATAGTTCTATCATTATAAAGCTATAATTGTGATATTACCATGAATACATTTTGAAACCTGATATTCTATTTAGCTTGTGTCTCACATCCACAATGATTGCCTTGTGCACTGGAACAAAACATAGTTAGGTTGATCGCATGATATTTGTAAAGTAACATGCAACTAATGATTGAAAAAATCTGTTATTCTGAAACATTTGATTGACATCAATAAAGACAATCAATAGCACCTTCATTTTTTTGCTGACTTGGATACGTAAATTCTCTTTGGCAGGCAGCAGTCTTAAAGGAAAAGTTTAACATCGACTTGCGTGTTATGGGAATCACAGGTTCAAGGAGAATGCTTTTGAGTGACACGTAAGTTTAAGTTCATTTAAATATTAAAAAACACACAAGTCCACGTGTCGACAAACTTATTTCTCTTCTAAATGGTATTATGGGTGTTTTCACTCCTCCCTACCAAGGCAGCAGATGTTGCAACAGTACATATTCATTGAAGATTTCCCAATTTTGTGTTGGATATTGAGGTTTCTGGGAGGTCTTGGGTTCAATTTTCTTAGTTATTGTTTGTTCCCTGTTTGTTTCTTCTTTCAAATGATCGGAAGATAGGTTGTTGAACTCTTGAATTGGAAAACGCAAGTAGAATAAACCCCGGAAACGATTTTCGCATAAAATGAAATTCGTAGAAATGATTGACGATTGATGTGTCGGTATAATGGTTTTTGTACAAGCTAAAGAGAGACCAAGACTTAGCAATTCAAAGCTCAGTGGAATATGTTCTGTAGCTTTGACTTCTTGGTTTAGCTATTGGGTTCCTTTACTTCTGTGCCTCTGGTTTATTCTCAGAAGCTAGGTTTGGGCATATGGCTGCTCCTTTTCTTATATTTGCGCTTTCTTGATTTTATTTTACTTTAGGAGATGCATAACAAAAAGAAAACAGAAGAAGGAATTCTATACAAGTGTCATGAGTACTTGTGACCCTTAAGAATTTACATCTCTGGTTGCAGGGGTATTGACTTGTCTAGATGGAGAGAACTTGAAAAGGAGATGGGAGAAGTGGCCGAGCCGGGGAAATTTGTCCAAAATGTGCACGGAAATCATTTTATTCCAAATACTGTGTTGGTAGATTGTACATCAGATTCTGGCATCGCAAGTCATTACTATGACTGGTTGCGAAGAGGAATTCACGTAATTACTCCAAATAAGAAAGCAAATTCTGGACCACTTGATCAGGTAGCTTTTGTTGTTCCCAGAGTAAAATGGTTGCAGTTTAGAGCATCATTGTTAGTAAATTTGACGAATTGACCCCATTTGTTGCACTTTTTGTATGTCCCACCGATGATGTAGCCTCATTAATATATAATCAAGTTGAAAATCTTTACTGCATCGTTCTTTCCCTTTGTTTTGTGAAAAACACACTTGGAGCTGTCGTAACGTGTTTCTGCTCAAATCCCAGTATTTGAGGTTGAGAGCTCTTCAACGACGATCCTATACACATTACTTTTACGAAGCTACTGTTGGAGCTGGTCTTCCAATTATTAGCACGTTACAAGGTCTCCTTGAAACTGGGGACAAAATATTGAAGATTGAAGGCATTTTCAGGTTAGTCGCATGGCTTTCTCAACTAAGAAAAGCGAGAAGTTACCAATAGGAATTTATTAACGCATGTAACCGAGTATGTTAATATTTTTGCTGATGTGTGTGGTGTACATTTATTTTTTGTGAACTTGTATTCACTACAAGATGTATTAATGCAGTGGCACTCTGAGTTACATTTTCAACAATCTCATAGGCACACAGTCTTTTAGTAAGGTGGTGGCGGCGGCAAAAGAGGCAGGTTATACTGAACCGGATCCAAGAGATGATTTGTCTGGAATGGA
Organism: Gaultheria prostrata; assembly: GCA_036023075.1. NCBI lineage: Eukaryota > Viridiplantae > Streptophyta > Magnoliopsida > Ericales > Ericaceae > Gaultheria > Gaultheria prostrata. The sequence goes on along the minus strand of JAXBDA010000031.1, from coordinate 3,639 downwards.
TGTGTCCAGGAAGGTAGTAGGTCCTAAACTCCGACTCTAGGAGTTTTTTACTAGTCCATGAGTGACTCTCTCTTGTTGCAAACTTCATGAGCTCTGTAATGAGTGGAGTTCTCTACCATTTGGTTTCACTCGGGGCTTGAAATGTGTTAAAAAATGTGAGCTAGCGAATCTAAATTAGATTATGGCTCGACAGGGGAAATGAATTAAACAAGGTGCCCATTATTGTTATTCAGTGATATTTTTTATTGCTCATAAAGGATTTTTTCACGTTTTAGGTGATAATTCTTGCCAGAGAATGTGGTCTAGAGTTGGAACTGTCAGATATACCAGTTGAAAGTTTGGTGCCTAAACCATTAAGGGTAAATTTAGTTTTATTCATCTGTACAGCAGCTTGCTTAAGAGACGGCTTTGTTTTTGTTTGACTTTCTGATGATTTTGGTTTAGGTTATTGCATCTGCTGAGGAATTTCTCCAACAACTGCCGCAATTTGATCAAGACATGGCCGATAAACGTCAGGATGCCGAGGACGCTGGAGAAGTGAGTATTCTAAGATAAAGTTGCTGCACAGTTAGCCAAAGTAGTCACAATTTATTTGCAAAACCACTGTAATTTACCTGCCCTTTCATCCTTGTACAAAAGAAAGAAGACACACACACACACACACACACACACAAAAGAGGGTTATACTCACCTTGCTTGAACACCCCCTCATCCCGAGCCAGTACATACAGAAATGGATTTAGTTGGTACTTCAGTAGAAGAAATTGCTTTGGACGAGGATCAGGGTGTTTGCCCTGACTAGTTTCTAATACAGGTGCCAAATATCATGGAATTTTAACGTGGCAAACTCATTTTTGTTTGTCTAGATTAAAGCATTAGATGAGACTGTAATCGAAGGGATCACATGTTTCACTTCTGCTTGGAACTTTTTGGGTCAACAATAGATATCTGTTGGGCATTCACAAAACATGGGATATAAAGTAACTTAGGATTGGGATCATGTATCATTGGCTTTTTGTCCGTCGAACAAACATTATCTATGCCTCTACGGGGTATCAGAGGTTGCTGTTGAGAAACCTTTGGATGCTTTACGATTGGGCCCAAACCACATTAACGACACTATTTGTTCCCCACTACGCAAAATTGTGTTTCTACTTTCCCTTTGCTTTCATGTGTGTATTCTAAGTATCTTATGATCTTTGAGATACTTTTTGAAGGTCTTGAGGTATGTTGGGGTGGTGGATGTGGTTAATCAAAAAGGCGCTGTGGAATTGGGAAGATACAAGAAAGATCACCCCTTTGCACAACTTTCCGGATCAGACAACATCATTGCGTTCACCACTGAAAGGTACAAGCATCAGCCTCTGATAGTCCGCGGGCCAGGTGCTGGGGCCCAAGTCACCGCCGGTGGAATCTTCAGTGACATCTTGCGGCTTGCTTCATACCTCGGTGCCCCATCATAAGGACGGTTTTCTCTAGCCATGAACTGGGCAGCTTCATTCTTTAACCTTAGAGACCAAAACTTTCATCATTTTTGTATTAGTCTCAGCATTTTCAGTCTGATTCAAATTTTGTCAAGGCAGGTTTGGGACTAGATAGAGACAGATTTCTTTCTCATTGTTCTTTTTAGATCGTAGGCTTCTAGCATGTGTATTTTGTTCAACTTGAGGTGTAGATTCAGAGTTATTGAATGAACCGTGCGCTCAGATTCATATAGTGGTTTAATATTATGCTAATTAAAAGTTCTTTCTTAGAATGGCGGGTGGCTCTTGGGTAGTGGTGGCGCGAGAAAAGGAAGAGAAGAGCAGGTGAAAGAACAGCGAAAAATATTTACAGCGAAAAATATTTACAGCCAACGTCATATAATGTGCATGTGCATGAATGAGCAGGAGCAGAAGCGTGAGCATGAAAGCGTTCTTCCGATAACCTTGTAAACTTGAGTATTAAATTAGCAGGAACGAGAATTGAGAACAAAGCAGATGTTGTATTGAAAGATTATGTAAACTTAGAGCCCTTTTAGATTGTGGGATTTCATAAGAAAAGAAAAAGAAAGGTTATGGTTTCTAGTAAAATTGCTAATTTGGATGAGTATTTTTGTAAAAAATGAAGAGAAAAGTACAAAAATAGATTCTTTTTTTAAATAGCTCTTCCCCCCTTTTTTTTAGTTTATTTATTTATTTTTATCTCATCTTTTCTCACTATCCAAAAGGACTGGTTAGAGCATGTCCAATGGCATGGATATGGGTTGTATAACCATTGTCCATCTCCCATTACAGAACTCCATGCTCCAATGGGGATGGAAAATGGCAAAGTTATATATTTGAAACCCCAAATGGCTATAGTCATCCTTGACACCTCATCAAACCCAGCTGCTATAGTACTAGAATTGGGATCGGAGTTTACCAAAAACCTCGCCGGAAAATGACCGGAATCAAATAGTGGTCGGAATCGAGTAGGTATATTCAAAACAAGCCAAGTTCAATTTCCAAATGCTGCAAAAATAAAAAAATAATTCTAATAAATAAGAGAAGGAAATCATGGAAATTATGACCCCCATAAAAAAAACTAAGGTTTTGCAGAAAAAATCAAAGCAGTAATACGGATTGGACCTTGCTACATGTACAGAGGAAAGAGGGACAAAAGGTGTACAAACAGGTACGGGGACCCACTTTTGGGTCCCACACAAACGATCCGAGCTGTCCATTCATTTTAGAACGATTTTCCGAGAGGCCTCACAAGAAATCAACTCCATCGGACGTTCGTAAGTGCTTGATCCAAAACACCTTCGTTTCATTCAAAAAAAGAATTATTTGTGTGAAACCCAAAAGTGGATCCCATGCTGATCTGTACGTTTTCTGTCCCTATTATTTCTGTCCCCTTCGAATTATCCAATACGGATTGGACAATCAAATAATACCCGCTTGAGAAAGACTACAATTTCAAAGACTTGTACGATGAATCCCAGTGAAACAGGGTTAGCCAACAAATAGTGAAACCTAGTTGTACTATGTGTTGAGAAGGTAGGTGTTCTCTCTTTCCCATAACATTCATCCGGACCGCAAAATGAAAGGTAAAAACATAATGCATATTTTTCAATAATAAAGTTTTGAATTTTTTTTTGAAGTCATCGTATTGCAGACCCGACAAGTATTTTGGGATAGAAGTAATAGTTGAATTGGAGTTGAGAAAATAGGAAAAAATGAGATAGATGGAAAATTAGTTAATATTTAGAATTAGTTCTATTTTAGAACCCACAATTGGAGAGGGGTGCCAAAATTTGGCATCTAAAGTTTTAACCACTTTTTGGTGCTAAAAGTTGGCAAATGACTATAGCCATTTTATAATACATTGACATGCTTAGAGCAAAGCCAATGCAAGAGCTATACTTGGTTCTATACTCATAATTTGACACCAGACAAAAAAACCCAAATCCAGTGCAGTGCTATACTTGGTTCTTAAATGGCACAAAGCTATACTTGCTATATTTAGAACCAAGGATGGCTATAGCCATCCTTGCCACGTCATAATCCAACTGCCAAATACCAGAAAAATGGGTGGGAAACACATACCTGAATCAATGGTGATTTCTTCCACTGAAAAACCCTCAACTTCCATGGCCTTCGCCGGAATCAATGGTGA